>QGOD01000020.1:173174-213384 GCA_003313065.1 Sarcodon sp. MG97
ATCTTTCAAAGTTGGATATAGTGATTGAAGAGGCGTCTGCCACGGAAAATATTCTGCAGGCAGGGACCTGCAAGAGCTCAACGAGTAGAGGGGGTCCCTCGGAAGCTCAGAAAAGGATTTTGCACTGCTCAGTGATGACTTTGCAGACAAAGTGCTACCGGTAAAGGAGTATACGGGTGGTTGGGACAGGGGTCGAAAGTGAAACGTACTGCCATGCATTACGGATTGCTGCAGGTTCATAAAGCGTGGAGGGGTTGGGGGAGTGGAAATCCATGTAGGTGGTGCGATGAGTTGTACTGAGGGCGGATTTATAGTAGCGGTTGAATGTAATCCTCGTCTGTTGGGGCGGTCTGTCGAAACTGCTGTGGGGGTTCCATTTATATCCAGGCCCGTATGACCAGTCGAAGGTCCCAAGCGATCTGGAATGGAAGGAGATGCAACGACAGGAGTAGCAAGAGGAGACGCGAGTATAGGTGTCAGTGGAACGAATACACGTGTTGAAGGGGGTTTAGCGGACGGCGAATCCCTTTGTTCAGGTGATCCATTTGACGTCGAGTGTAAATGTGCGACAGAACGCAGGTCAAGAGAATCCGGAGTAGTTGACATATGGGTATCGACGGCCATGTCTGAGAGTTGCCTAAATGACAAGTCAGATACTATTAAACAAGACGAGAAACCATAATAAGAGTTACTAACGATGAAGAATGAAAACTCTAGTGACAAAGAGCATATACAGCTTAGGAATAGGCCAGGTCTAAACGAAGGCAAACGGCGAGACGAATTGCGAGAAGTAGTGAACCTCAAGCGCGAGTTACTAAGAGGGGGTTCAGGGGAATTATAGTTACTATTCGATTGTTACCGCCGATTGTGCCGCGTACAGAATGAAGTGACGATACTGAGGGAATACTGGAATGACCAAATTGAAACGGGGGGCAGAGTTTGCGATAGAATAATAATAGGAACTAAAGACACAAACTTGTCCTCGTCTTCCTATTATTATTCTACCGAACAACTTATTGAAGACGTCAAGGGTCATCCTTGATACCGACCAACAGATTCGATCGCCTTCAAGTGTTCGTATGAGTCGCCACGTGCCAGCATCTGCATACGCAATCCGCCCCTCTTTTACTTCCATCGAATGTACAGTAGTCCGTATATCAACATCCATGATGATGACGGTATTAGTGCGGGCATGATTATAGGGTGTTAATTCATACAGCGCGTGCACCACGGCCCGTGTCGATACTGCGCAACCTGTTGAGTATCAGGTTAATATCAGGAGACGCTCCTAATAAATAAAAAAATACGAGCAGGACCTCGTCAAATGAATACAGATCTCAGTATAGATCAAGGCCGTCATCTGATCGCGGAACAAAAATTATATTCTTGTTTTCAGCTTCGCGCTGTCTGTCATCCTCTTTATCCAAAAAGTTGCAGAGGGCCTGTATGTTGCCGCCAGAAAATACCCGAAACGTGTCTCCGCTATCCGTATTATAATTCTAAGGAGATTTATCAATATAATTACCCACCAAACATTAAACATTCAAATCAGACGTACAGGTGACCTATCCGAAAATCTCCTTATGCCTGGTCGATACAGGGCTGGAACGCCGGTGGCCGTAAGGCGCTGTAGGTGCCCCAACTTTCTCGTGAGCAAATGAATAGCTTCTAAAGAGATATTGCTACAATGTGATAGATGTAGACGCTCCATGGTTGCCGTGTGCTCCGCAATGAAGAAAATCGCATTGTCTGTGATATTCCGCACATGGACGAGGTTCAACCGTCGCAGACACGGTAGACCGGCAAGTTCCAGCACAGACATGTCAGTGAGTTTGTCGCAAACTGAAAGTGTCAAGTCATCCAGGGATTAACAAGATGGTGGGATGATTACTTACAGGCCAAATCCACAGACATGAGTCGAGGACACATCCGGACCAACTTGACAACGGCGGGATCTGTCAACTTGTTGATATGGGCCAGTGCCAAAACATCGAGATGGATACCCAAGTTACAAACAGACTCCACGGCATTGTTAGTAAGTTCCGTACAACCTGACAAAATGAGCGTCTGGATCCTTGGTGCATACATAACAATTCCTGCGATTGCTTCGTCTGTTAGCCTGGAACAGTACCCCAGATCAAGGATGCGAAGGTTTTGATGTGAGTAAGATGGCGGTAGCGTCAGAGGAGGAAGCACATCGAGCCAATTTCCGTTCTTCGTCGACGGCTGCATCAATGAATACGAAGAATTGGGACTAGCTCTCGACGGAAACGCCTTATCTGTCAGCTGAGTACATTTCGTTAGTTTTAACCGCCGCAGCCTTCTTGTAAACGTCCATATGTCCCTGATACAGAGGGCTGTTAGAAGATTACAGGAATCTAACTCGAGTTCTGTTAATCGAGGACATGATTTGGCTAGTGCAGAGACCGCAGGGTCTGTGAGACCCATAATTCCGCTGAGCCTAACCCACTCCAAAGACATGCACTGAGCAGCCAGTTCGAGAATCCCAGCATCCGTGATATGTCGACATCCAGATATATCAATCCCTCGTAAATTATTCGCTGTTGCAGCGAGGATGCTGAGGGTTCTATTGGACGTATCTGGTATGCCTGGCAACTGGACAGTTTCCAGGTTAACACATTCGCGCAGGACGGACGCTAATTCATCGCCTGTGATGTCCGCTCTTGTATCGATGGGGAAGAAGATGTGTTGCACACGACTGAGTTCTTCGCCTTTCGGGAGTCGGTTCATGACCTTCATTGTTGTACTTCTGAGCTGTGGAACTGGTCTTTGGCGAGGAAACAAACTTGAAGCAGGTCGAGGATATGATGAAAACGTCGTGGGACTGTAACAGTGCCAACGGACTCAATCACTCGGCATTTAAATATTTGAGGGTAGGTCAAGTGTCCTAAAAAGTAGCTCAAAAGTAATTTTTGTTCTTAACGACCCTTCTGGACCAGTCTCGGCTTTTCTAGTATCTACAAGGAGAAGAGCCAACAGCTTCTTGGTCTTCCAAGTTCTGATCTTAGAGAATCATGTCTTTCCACTTCAAACGTTGGTTTATCTCGTCTGGCGATGTCTCAGAAAATCTGTTTTACGAACGTTGTCACTGAAATCTCTCCGGGAATCTGCATCAGTTAAACATCAAAGGGCATATTGTTCTGTATACCCCCAGTGCTAAGTGAGACCTTTGGAGGCGTCTCGGTAAGGAGAAAAACGGGGCACCATGAGATTGCAGAGCTACGGCATCGAGCAGGGCCGGAAGAAAGAAGTCCATTTGGAAGAGAACGAGGTATACGGTACAAAGCATACCTCCGTATGTCTGACAAGAGAGCTGGATGGGAACTAAATGCACCAATTCACTGGCAAAAAAAGGGGAAGTCACCTCATTAACATTCACCCCTGATAATACCCACGTCACGGCCATTCACCCTCTGCGCATATGCGTGAACCGTTCCAAGCAAATTAAAGTGTCTCGGTGAGATTATCTAGAGCCCGAGCAAGGCGGTTTTGATTGTTATGTGGTAAAATGCTTGTATGTCGACAGGCCGTCGATAATAGTCAATTGTGAGTTCGGTGTTTTGCTGCTCGGGCTCTTGGTTCCCACCCACCATTCAAAACACTCGTCATGCAAATGAGTCCTTCCACAACATCGTCAACCCGTACGGTAACCCCTTCAAATTTCAGAGGCCAGCCGTCATCCTCAGCATCCTCTAGTCGGATACCAGTGACGCCTGCGGTGCTGAGAGGCATTTTCGCATCCTCGAGGTCCATATTCGAGGAACGATCCATATCTCGCGCAGCATTCTTCAGGTACTTTTCGTATTGTAATAACTGGGATCCTATGAGCGACTGAGTACCTCTGTAGGTTTTCCGCGTTTCTGATTAGCTGTCTTGCCATCAGTGTTTTTGCGGCGCGAGGCAGGGTATTGAAAAGTAGTGCAGCTCTGCTAGGAGTAGCCTGATGCAGCCAGCAAGATCGGACTCCATCGCTGTAGTGTACGACACTATCGAAAGTCTTCAATAACCCTCTGGGAACACGCAACACGGGCAATGACTTCCTCGAATACGGTATGCAAAGTAGTAAATGACACGACCTATTACTCACAAAGGTCCTTTATCGGATTTGCAAGTATTTATTTTCCGTTTATACGCAGTGCATCGTAATAGACATGCTTGGGACACAAACGCCAGGAGGGGAATACCTACTAGATTGGCTAAATCACATCTCCGCCTCTGGGCGCACTAATAGCACCTTGAATAGCATTTCCCCTTCGCAATTTGGTGTCACTCTGGCCTGCGCCGTTGTGTGTATCGGAGGTCGTGCCACTATGAAGACACATGTTGTGTTTACCGGCTCGAAATGTCTGACTCCGGATGATGATTTTATTTCCTGGTTGAACGATGTCTGAATTATGGACCTGCTAGAGAACGGCCACAGGCATGAGGTCAATTTTGTTTCGTTTCACCTGGTTCATCATCATATAAGTCGAAATATCTGCAAGCGTTTTCAAAGCCAGTAGTAAAGAGACTGCTGAGGTTGCGCTGAGGTGAAAGATTCATGGTAGTACAGCGATCGAGTCGACGAATGCTACATTTTCTTCCTTGTACTCTGCTTTTTGACCAGCCCTAAACTCTGCTCGATTTCAATGACTTCGCAACCATCCATGGCTTTAGACATCCAGCCAGCGCTACAACATGCCGTTGGTAATGCCATTAATGCTCCTAACAACTCATCGTCAGGCTCCACGCAAAATAAGCGGAAGCGACGTGATCCCTTCAAAGGGGATAACAATAAAGCTGGACGAAGTGGCAAGAAAAAAAAGAAGACCGACCAGGATTTTCGCAAGCAATCTACTATTCAGACACAAGAGCCTGCGACAAACTCGCATTTGTCTGGAAGCACTCAAACGAACGGAGCTCTAACGAGCGGAATTGGGAAGAAAAAAAACAAGAAGGAAAAACAACGCGCTAGTTCAATCATTACTCCACCTCATGATGATGACTCCAGTCTTCATGAAGAGACCCAAACACAACAACAGTGTTCAGCTTCTACAGCTGCATTTATATCCGCTCTAGTTGCCGCCGCTTCAGCTACAGCAGATCAGCCGGTACAGAATCTCCCGGACTCGCATCCTCAGGAAGACTTCGACCATGCTTTTCCGCCGCCTTTTCCTGGCCAACTCCCACACTATATGCCAGTTGGCACATCGCCATTCCAATATCAACTACCGCAGAATTTTGCAGACCATGCAAACGCCTTTTCCCCTGGTACATCTGGCGGGCCCTCTCTTCCAGAATTGGCTTCCAATGCGAACGAAGAGATTTTGCGATCTTTGCAAGACATGGACATAACAAAGCTCCAGAGTGTTTTGAAAACTTTGGGTGATGCGGCTGCATCCGTACATTTGCCTCAAGATTCGCTCCCTCCCCAACGGGATTTTGTGCAGATGCCACAACCTTTAATTCACGCCCCGCCTGTAAAACAAAATCCAGTCCCGTCATATGCGATCCTTGGCCAGCCACCAAAAGTTGTGGAGCCGCCAAAACCTCCTGTATGGGAACAACACGGAAATCCCACGCATGCAGAGTTACTGGCCACGAAATGGATGAATGCAACAAAGCTGGGTGAGATGGTCAAAAACGAAGGTAAATCAGATTGGGTATCTTCTACATCTCGATTTTGTGCTTCATATCCAACAGGTCTCGTTTACCACAAAGGAAAATTCTCGGAAATCGAACAAACACAACTCAGAAATGCCCTAGAAGGATATCGAACTGTAAGTTTGAATTTGTGACATGATGTACTGTGTCCGAGCTCGCTATTTAGAGAAATGGTTTGTCGCCAGATCAGTTGAACGAAATCATTTTCTCGAAAGACAAGGCAAAGGACAAAGAGTTTTGGTCGGAAATTAGTACGTGATTGTCCCATTTAGCTGATACTAAGCTGATCCTTGCATCCAGCTTGTGCTGTTCCACTTCGTCCGATCATCGCTGTGTACCATTTTGTTCGCAGAGCATACCATCCTTTGAAAGGGCAGGGGAAATGGACGTCAAATCAGGACACTCTGTTGGAGCAGTGAGCACGTTCCACTTTCCAGTTCTATGCATCAATAATTTGTATCAGGGCCGTCAACGACTACGGTCAGCAGTGGGAAAAGGTTAGCGAGAAGGTAGGCCGTATGGCTTCCGACTGTCGCGATAGATATCGGAACCATCTTGCAGACAGGCACCAACGCAATGCTGGTACGGATCAACATAATCTGTAATTTAAATATCTGATTTGCAGCCAGGAACATGGTCCAAGGAGGAGGAGGAAGAACTGACTGCAGTAGTCACAGAGATGACAATTAGCCAGGGAAAGGATATGGATAACGACATTTTTTGGGGCGTCGTTAGTCAACGCATGGGCAACAAACGAGGGAGACAACAATGCCGAATTAAGTGGTGAGCCATATATGTTCCCCTGGCGCAGCCATTCTCTTAATGGCGGCGCGTAGGATTGATTCACTTAGCAAAGCGTTGAAAAACGAGGGTGAGAGACCTCGGTGGACATCTCAAGATGCATATATTTTAGTCCACAAGTAGGCTGCATCATCCTGTTACGCTGAAATTTCGTTTACCCGTTCCCAGGATTGATTCTCTTAACGTCCGTCATGACTCTGAGGTGGATTGGAAGACACTTCCTGATTCTGACTGGAACCTCTGGAGTCCGCATATACTTCAACGAAGGTGGACTACAATGAAACGAAGCATCAAAGGCTACGAGAACATGACACATCACGGTCAGTCTCATCACGACTACTCCCAATTTTCTATCTCATTCATTTACCAAGAAATTATGGATATTTTGCGTCTGAAAAAGGCATCAAGTTTACCAGTATTTTCTGTTACTTCGCCAAGCAAAAAGAAAGTTAAGAGCAATGCGGTAGTGCAAGATGACGACGCCAGCGATAACGAGGGTAAGCAGTCACAAGCTGGGTCGAGTAATGGTCATGGCACTCGTGAGCGTGAAGCAGGGATTGACAAGGGCAAGAACACTTCGTCTTCTGGTGCCGAATAATCATGGGTATTCTTTGGGTGTTTTGTTACCTACGTACTCCTCCCAAGGTGCAGATCTAGTGTCAGAATAATTCTACCGTTCCTCTTTCGGAGGACAGCACAGCAATGACTTTGCTTGATAAATCGAATACGCTTCCTCCGTCGAACGCAACTAGATCTTCACTTCCTGCCTGTTGATTTATACCGAGAAGCTTCTCCAGATTGCTTGAAACGAGGGCGTATGCTTGTTTTTGGTCGATATGACCATTCGACTCCAAACCGGCCTACAAATCGATTGTGAGGAACTCAAATTCGATTCGTAGATCATTGAATACGCTTACCCAAGTCAAGTCAAAGCGTGCATTTCTGGCCTGATCAACCTGGCGAACGCCAAGGCCAACTGTTACTCCGTGTCTAACTAGCTTGACGACAGCTGTATCATTTGTGACTGGAGGTCCAGCCATGCTGCATAGACACACAGAGAAGGTCAGCAATATCATACAAGCAACGCAAATTAGTCATACATTCTTCTATCGTCCCACCTTGCAGGATAAGGTCTTGCCGGAGTAAGGATTACTCCAACATTCGCTGTTGCTGAAGAGTGGGAGAGTGATGAAGCGAAAGCACCGTTGTGAATGACCTCGCAACTTACCGATCTCTTCAGCGAGCAAGTGAGCTTCTGAAGCGCCGCTGAAAACCATTCTCAACTGACTACCTCTCGCTTTCTCAACTTGCGCCTTGAGGTTCAGTAATGTAACCATTATGTCCGCACTGGAGACATCGACGACCAAGGGAATAATTCCCTGACGATAACAGACTTGTGAGGGAAGCTCTCAGTGACGACGAGAGCGGAAAACAGACCTCAGCAGCTTGATTGAACCACCAGGCTGTCTCTCCCTTCGATTCACCACCAAGCAACAGCCTCCTTAGCACCGAGATGATGCTGCTGACGCTTGGATTGCGGGATAGACGAGGTCTTCTGACAGAAACATGCAAAGCCGTAACATCTTGAATGATGGCTCCACGTTCACCTGCATGAAATGCCCCAGTGCGAAATGTGGTCGAAAGCCCTGCTATTGGACCTGAATGGGCTGAGAGGGCAGTCGTAGCATATGTCACGCCGGAGCGATATGATTTTCTATCCATTGCATCATTCAGAAGGTAAAACCTACCAGGCGGCGGACCAACTTACAGAGCGTGGCGAGTTTGGAACAGAAGAGCATCGGACGCTTTATTGACGGCTGCAATGTCTCCAACTATTTCCGGTACGTCTTGCGACAGAGCATCAAAAGATTCTCCGGGTCCAGTAGAGGGTTCTCCTTGTATCTCCTGCGTACCAAGGGACGAACCAAATGATAAGAGTCCGGGCGAAATCGACCCTCCGTGAAGATTAACGTGATGAGAGGAGACAGTTATAAATGACGAGCACGAGTCGTAAGATCCAGAACATATCACTTGTCCAGCATCGACCACCACCACCCCTTTTCGACGTAGATCAACATCGTCAGTCTCGAATTTATGTTCGACAAACCCATCAGTGGCATCTCTAACCCACAGCTCTGCTACGTTCTCAAACACGACAAGGCCACGATGCTTCTTCCCGTGCAAAGGAGGCAATCCTTCCCAATCAATTGCCTCCTGCCTTTCTTTATCCCAGTTTGGGACTCGGGGCACCGTCTGCCATGCATGGGCTTCTTTTCCTTTCCCAATGACAATATCTTCGCTAGCCCCACCTTTTTCGACCTTCATGGGGACTTCCATAATGCCGTCAATCCAAACATTCACAGGTGTAGCACCTAATTGCAGAGGGTGTGTATCCCACAACACAGCGTCAGCATCTGAGCCTTCTTTTAGAATACCTATTCGATGAGAGAGCCCAGCTGCGGTCGCTGGGGTAGAAGTGACAGATGCGAGGGCCAGGTGTGAAGGCAGGCCGAAGTAGTGAGCTTGTTGAGCTTCATAAAGAAGATAACGCGAGTTGAGTACAGGATGGTCAGATTTCATGACAACAGGCAGCCCGTTATCAGCCAGAACTCGAGGTGCATATTCGGAACCGCGATAACTCTCTCGTTTGTACCTGAGGGTGAGTTGGAAATAAGTGTACTGTTCATGTCCATAATACGTACCCAGCATGATTGGCAAACAACGCAATAACTGGCTTCCCACCGTACCTGTGAATTTTATTGTTAGAATAGTTCGAAAAGATTACTATGCACTACTAATTCTCACGTGCGCTTCAGAACTTCAGGGACAAGCCAAGCCTCAGATGCGTGGTGGAACGACGCAATGTGGAACTTGAATTCATTTGAGATCTGAGATTCGGATGTTAAGCAAAAGATTTTGAAGAGTTAAAACAAACATACGCGAACGAGATCGTCAAAGTCGACTGCAAATCTATATGAGACCTATCCTCGCTCTATGTGAAATCACGCACCAGCTTCATAACAGTGGTTTGAGATCTGAATCGTTCCATGTAATGATCAATAAAGGCGACAGCAACGGGGAATCTATTACCTTGACACGACCTCTCAACACGTCTACCAGCATTTCCCACTGTAGGTTCTCCGGGAATTGTTGCCCAAGCAATGATCCCCATTGACCTGATTCCGCTTTACTGCAGAACTCGTCCTGCGCGTCCCTAATCTTTCGGGCTTCATTGTATGCAGAACGGAATGACCATATAGAATCCATCCGATTTCCGTATCTCCGCAGATTCTCACCACACGCTTGTCTTATAAGATGGTTAGCAACGACTTCGTGGAAGAATATAAGAACAAAGGCACTTCATGTGACGCCAACGAGGGGGCATGGAAGGATCAGGTTCGGAACCATTGAGACTATGAGGTGGTTCAATGATCATAGATGAAGCAGAACGATCCAAAGGTTTGCGCAGTTTCACGAAGAACGCTTGACCCCCAATAGCATTTCCACTGCCAGGGAGAATTTGGGCAGAAGTTACGCCTCCCGATATCGACAGTTGAAATGCATCATCGTGAGTATTGAAACCATCAATGCTTCTTAACCAAGGCAAAATTGGCCCGTGAGGGGAATTTTCGGACAGGCTACCTTTTGAGAGTTTATATTTAAAGACTTTTGGCCGCTAGAGAATTATTTCCTACCTCTTAGTGCAGGCGAACTGCCGACTCCAAGATGGGAATGAAGGTCCACTATAAAGCATAAATCGCACCGGACAGGAAAACAGTGAAGTTGGTAATCGTAAAATACCTATGCCAGGAGTGACCCATCTACCCTCTGCATCTACTATCTTAATCTCATCCGCTTGGGCAAGCAGGCGAGGCGGAATATAACCCAGCGCTTTCACAATGCCACGGTGCAAAAATAAGTCTCCATAGACAACTTCCGTTCCATCCCGTGCACCGGTCCATATCGTTGCGTTTCGGATGAGAGTGGCAGGCGTCCCAGGTTGCTCCCTATCCGAGCTTTCCCGAGAGTGGAAATCTTCTGGCGGACCGGCTGGAACTCTCAAAGCCGCACACTTGTTCAGGATGTCCTGCGCTTGAAGAGGAACCTGAGAGAAACCGTTGCTCGGGTACAAGGTCAAGAAGGAATTGTAACCTTGGAGCGTCAAGAACACAGCGATAGTGCACACGAGTAGAAGAAGAACATGGTAATTTGAGCGCAGTTTCTGTCTGGTGCTAGCAGGCAAGATAGGACTTTTGGCGGAAAACATAGTCGTCCGATGTAGAGAGCCTTTCTCTGCGAGCATCATAATTCTCCGAGTTATTGTGGGAACTAGAGGACCAGATACATGGAAAGAGACCTCGTGCACTGAAAAATTAAACTTTGGTTTCTTCAACGCGCTTGGCAGCCTGGCAACAACTCCTCGGATAAATATGCTTTTGCTCAAAGTTTCGTTCTCAAGCTAAACGTGTTTAACGCGTTTGAAAACGGTAGTACTAGGAGCGGAGAAATGCCAAAACCATGTATCATATGCTCTCAACTCTTCGACTCGGTGGATAGATAGCTCGGATAAAGTTCAGAATGCTGCGCCAGACTGTTTGTTCTTGAATGTCCAATCCTTAGCGGCACAGTAATATCTGAATGGAGGTACCCCGGCATTCTCAATTCTGCATTTTTCTTGCAACCCGGGGCCGATGAACGTCGTGAGATATGTTGGCACTGCCTCCGAAAATCAGGCAAGAATTGCGGTCGTACGGTCCTGGGTTACGATTCGACAAGTTCTCAGCAGGAAGAGGTTTTTCAATCCACCCTCGGGATCAGACTGTTCCACGGTTCTGGATGTGTCCTCGTCATACTACACCCCTACTACGGTTTGTCATTGTTACCATCTTAATGCTCGTCCAACTCACTCGCATAATCGAACAGGTCGCTGCTACTACTAGCAGAGACAAAAATCGGATGATACCAATCTTGATCACTACAAATTTCCTTCACTGTCGTACTGGACTTATTGTTCACACGTGGCAGACACTGCGGTACAAGTCCGAGTTTGCTTTGAGGGTTTGGATACTTGCATTGTCTTCCTCCTAAACCCCCGAGAGGCGCGATATTCCTTTGCAAGTGGGACAGCGGATTTTTGGCCTTGTGTATCAGCGTTGGATCCAACAATCAATTCTCGGAGAGTATCGATAATGTTCAGTCGTGCGCTCATTAACCTATGGATTCGGAGTCAGAGGTCTTTTCATATCGTTGATGATGGTATTGCAGCATACGGGTATCTTGAACTATGGACCTCAATCCGAGTGCTTTTCTTCGTCGATTTCATATCAAACGTCTATCCTCCTAGTCCGTATTCTTACAGTGTGCATATTATATGACAGCAAACCAACGTCGCAGTAGGAAAGTCCGTTGTGATATAATTAGTAGCGATGAATACATGATAAATACAGAAACTATTGGATACCCTCGATGGCTATAAATTGCGACTACAATCAGTCCCTCACGTCTCCCTTGGTCTCTACAGCGTCTACAACGGTTCCCTTGGTTTCCTGAACGTCTTGCATAGCACTCGTGAGCTCGTCGTTTGCAGCAATATCTTTCGTAACCTTCATGGCTTCATCTTCCACGACGCCCCGTCCCAACATGACCGCTTCACGGATGATCCTGCTGACTTCCAAACCGAGCTGATAATATCCATCGTTGGTCTTCGCTTCAAACATCCCTGTGTGGGCCTGGATCTCGTCGGCGGCCATCCCGTTGGGAGCAGTGAGGAATCTGGTAGAGATGCTGCTCGCGGTATCAGAGCCAGGCGATGGCTGTCGAGCCGCGTCTGGTGGGAGAACAATAAACGTCCGAGAATTGGGGAACGAAGGAGGATTAGGTGGTAGGACAGTATAAAATCTACGAATAAAACATTGTTTGTGAGAATTGCATCCACTTCTAGGGAAAGAGATCGGAAGTGACGTACGTTCTAAACAAGACACCCATAGATTGTTCAAAGGCAATGACAGTATTTAATCTCTTATTCAAGGCCACTTCGTCCCACAAGTTCCCGACATACTTCATATGATCTACGGCCCAAACGTACCCAACGCCGATCTCCTCTTTTTTGTAATAAGCTGCTCCTGCGGCTGCACCGGCAGCAGCAACGACGCCTCCAACAGCAACAGCCGTAGATCCCCACTTTGACCAAAAGCTACCGCCATTAACTTGGGTCGCAGCGGGGGCATTTGAGGTTGCAGTTACAGGCGCCTTCACTGACAAGCCCTCGTTGAGGGAGGTGGATGGTGCCTTAGTTCTAATGGCCTTGAACGAGCTAAAGACGTCTGTAGCGAGAGTTCGCGCGGTTTGTGCGTATTCGGCAGCTTTAGTTGCACTGTTTTTGAACACGTGTGGATGTAACCCCAGATACTAGAGCAAGATAAGTACTCGCGGATCATATACCTTTATCTCATGCGAAGAAAGTCCTCACTGGAGTATCAAACGCGAGACACGCAATTATACGGGGCCAAATTGGGGCCTCTGTATCTGGTCTGGATTGAACGAATTGAATGAGCGCATCCGCAGCGAGAAGACCACCCATACTAACGTCATAACACGAGAGTGTTCAATATGCATACGGAACTGAGAAAGGGTAGAATTGCGTACCTGTGGCCACAAAGAACAATTTTTGCCTTTCCAGCGCCGCCACCCAATCCGTTGGCGACCTCTTTCTCGACGGTCAGTTTAGTAAGCCATTCAGCGAACCGGTCAACCGCTTCTGTCTAACGCGTGGCTTTTGAGTCTCTTGGAAGCAATGGAAAAGACTGTATTGGTACGTACCAGGTCACCTTTGGTCTGACGACCAGAACAGACAGATTATAACACGAGTTTTGACGGGCGCTGGAAGAGAGACTTGCCTCATATTCTGGAAACACAATACACTCCACTATCACATTATCTACTGTCTTGCTTAGGACGTGTTGTAGTCTTTCCGGAAACGAGCTGAAAGTAGAATGCGTCCCCTTGAAGCTGCATGTAACATGACGCTGTCAGAGATCACGGCGAATTTGATAGTAAGTAGTGATAATAGACACGAACCCGTGTATGAATATGACCAACAGTAAATCAGATGGCAATGACGTGTTTATGGGGGGTGCGGGGTTGGACATGGTGAACGAACAATGCGAGAAACAGCCTCGATGATGACCGGCACAGGGACAATGAATGGTCCAATTTCACAAGACTTGAGAGTCAGACCACGCGGGTCGAGAAGTTCGCGATGCCGCCGCCGTGGTGATGGAGTCTCTGCGGGATGAATAGGACCGTGGCAGAATATGAGAATAAATGGTTGTTGCTCTGAGAAGCGAGTTTCTCTATGTGTGTGTTGCAGTGGCTCAGTTGGCAATGAGGAGTAACTGAAGAAACGAGCAGCTAAACTGACAACCTAGGTGACTATTATACGCTGCTGAGACAGGCTCAAATTGCCTCGCGATTCTACTACATACATGTTGCATCAAGCATTTCTCCTTGAGAAGTCTGGTCATATTGAACGAGCGATTCGAAGGCGTTGCAAACCTGGGAGAAATACGACTTCCGAGATCATAAGCGGCGGCCCCGCCTCTCACACGCACCCGACTTTGTTCATAACAGTAATCATGTTTTCATCATGCCATTACTGGAATTTCTCTTTGAACCAAAGGCAGAGTTTGAGGATGATATTCCTTTCCGGACCATACTTGTACAGTCCGCCCAGGTGGATATACATATACGTCTCAAATTGGAGTCTTGGTAAATGGTACCAGATAGAGGCATGTGACAAGTATCTGTGTTGATTGATTGATGGCCCGTCCTCAACGGATGTACTGGGGCCCGGAGAGTGTTAACATCATGGCATCACCATGCAGCAGCGATGTTTACTTTGTTGAAGGTGCGTGGATTCTTTTTTTGTACTGTTGAGCTCCAAGGCGATCATTACGGCGAAATTCCCGCTATTGACGCCATCCATTAACGGACATTCTTTCGGCCGTCTCAACTGCTGAAGCTATTCAAGTAATAGTGACTGCATATCCATGTGTTATATGACCACCTGCCAGGTTCACCAACAGCCAATTGAATCACCGGCTGGAGGTCAAGGAAGAATACCTGCTACAAACGTCAGCGGCAGCCTATCTGAGGCATTCATTACGTTCCTTTGTCGATTTGCGCAGTCATGTGGTCTTGAATTCGTAGATCCAGAGTTGGTTGTACGTCTTGACCATCGATTGCCGTTTGAAAAGAAGCGTTGTAGCGCTTGCGCACAATGGTTTCCAGTTAATTATGGCGATAGCGAGGGATTAGTGAACTCGGGCCAACATTTTGTCGAAGGATTCCGAGTCGGCGAGTCATTCATTGGACATCTAGGAGCTTCTCCTATCTGCTTTATCGAGGGGTGTGCCGTGGGCCTGTTAGATCTCAGTTTGGGGCAGAGAACAAGAAGTGGAAGTCACTGATACCTGTTCTTTCGGGACCTTCAATGTCCCGCTCAACGTGGATGTAGTATCTTCAGCTTTGGACTTCTCGGACTGTCTTCGTGCACATGCAGCTCGTTCTGGTCTAGAAGTGAATCCAGGATTCTTAGAGTTGTTATCTGATGAATCTAGTAGCCATCTCTCACGCTCGGAGTTGACATAACTGGAAAGCTGGATGAAGGGAAAAGGGGGACCAGTCCACCTTGGTACATTAGATTTAGCGCGATTGCTATTGATCATATCTCGGCGCTCACAGACGCTCGCAGTCAATTTGCTAGACCATACCATCTATCAGTCGATGGTCTTATCTCGTTTTGTCAAGAGCATTCATCGGAGGCAATTCAAAAAGTTGGGACCTTGATTTTATTCGCAATTGTGCTGCATATTCCATCATGTGGTGGGGGCACCGGTAAGACGTGTGAGAATAGCTCTCATCGTTGAGAGCCGATGAGCAGTGGACGGTGACGAATGAACCGTGGAATTCATCCAGAGCGTTCCCGGACCGGTCAAGAGAATGATCAGGTGTTGGGGAAAATCATGGATCACGAACAGGCAAATGAAAGTGACGGTTACAGATATTGCAGTAAACATGGATGGAATATAGCCGCACAGGCACAAACGCCAAAAAAAAAAGAAATAGGCGGACCCAGGTGGTTGGCTGCGGCTGGGTACTGGGAGAGAGGCTGGGGGCCACACATCGGAAGAACTGGACAGTGACACCAAATACGATTGGGTGCTTGGTCAACTGAGAGTAGTGAATGTGTAGCATCTGGAAGAAGCCTTCTGTACTTGGGTACACGATGCATCACAATTACAATCTCGGTGTCTTTCATTCGCGGGGCGTTTGCTCGGGAAGCGGAGAAAAACAGATGGTCCACCGTTTACGTCGTATCGAAACTCTGAAGATCAGTTTCGTGACAAAACCGTTCCCTCTCTCCTTTTTATTCTCTCTATTCTCTCATCCCCTTCCATTCCTTTCTCATTCCTCCCTACTCCTCTCCACTCATGCCGGGTGATATTCTGAAGAAGAGAAAGATCGCCGTCTTGGGCTCCCGTTCAGTCGGTATGCCCCCCTACCACCTTCTATTCCGGCCCACCCTGCTAACCCTTTACAGGGAAATCGTCCTTGGTCGTTCAGTTCATCGAAAATCACTTCGTGGACTCGTACTATCCAACCATCGAAAGCACTTTCTCCAAAAGTATCAACCACAAAGGCGTCGAGTACGAATGTGACATCATAGACACCGCCGGCCAGGTCTGTCCTCGTCCTTACTGTACCCATGTATCATCTTTTCAGAGCGCTCACCGATTCATTCTGAACATATAGGACGAATACTCGATACTAAACTCAAAGCACGCCATCGGCATTCATGGCTTTGTCCTCGTCTACTCCGTCACTTCAAGAAAGTCGTTCGACATGATCCAGATCGTGTACGACAAGATTGTAGACTTCTGTGGCATGGGTTCTATACCCTGTGTTATAGTTGGCGCGAAGAACGACCTCCAACAAAGGTACGTGTCCTCTATCACCCTCTCACTGCCCCTCCCGAGCAGTGAATTTCCCTTTCTCTATTATTCCCGCATCTTACAGGAACCTTAGACAGGTTTCGGCGGATGAAGGACAAGGCCTAGCAAAGGAAAACCAGGCCGCTTGGATAGAGACAAGCGCAAAGAACAACGTTAACGTTGGTAAGTTTGTTCACCACTACAGCAAACTAACACCGTCATGTGTTGACCAACCGCTTTCGCCACTCCCAGCCAAGGTTTTTGAGCTGTGTCTAGGAGAAATAGAGAAAAGGTCGCCTTCTAGCAAGTCAGATCCTCCCGCTAGCAAATGCATCCTCATGTGATAGACGTTCCCCGTTTCGTCCCGTTCCCAGTAATCTTTAAACATCATCGCTTTACGTCGAGCTCGTCGCATACACATAAACTTACTCATCTCATCCATTAATACCGCGCGTTTCACAATATTCCATTACTTTATGCGTATCTTCTTCGTCCGCCGCACCTTCCTTTTTTTCCTGGTTCCTTCGTATCTTTTTCGGGTGTTAATGGGTCAAGCCCTTTCTTGCCGTTATTTTATGGTTCCCACTACGTTTGACTTCTACCTGCAGACCCATCTGGACGTCTTTATCTTTAAGCGGCTTGGTTTCGTCTTCTATATTGTGTACAATCTTGTAAGATTACGACCTGCTTTTTTCTTTTTGACTTTTGTCTCCTATATATTATACAAGTCTTCCTATGTTCGCGACTGCGTGAGATTAACGTCAAAAACCTGATGTACAACAACTGCCACCGAATCCGACAGATTCATGCGGTTCCATCTCCAAGGAATCTCGCGCTGACCTTTCTTCCCTTCAGGCCCACAGCTTTCACAATTTGGGGATCTCCGGGGACTAGGTCAATAGCCTGGTCTCCCCATTTGACCAATTCTCCCTCGGTATCTAGAACAACACCCTTGATTGGCCTCATGCATGATAACTCGATAGATTCTCCGTCCTCTAAAGCCTTGATTGCCAAGCCAACCTCTTTCAATGGCGGAAACGTGAGGTATTTGAAGGGCTCTGGCCTTTTCGTTCAAAGATAAGATGATAAGAGGTTTTCAGTCACTTGGGGCGTGACGGTGTGCGCAGCGCGAACGGCTGTGCACACCTACGTACCAATTTGCATATCGCGCTAGCACTGCACCGGTCGATTGGTCCAACAATCGTGCAGAAACTATGATCGGCCGGGGTACCTGGCTTTCTTTCGTTCTGGTGCACTGACCAGGCAGTTCGCCGCGGAATA
Organism: Sarcodon sp. MG97; assembly: GCA_003313065.1. Classification (NCBI taxonomy): domain Eukaryota; kingdom Fungi; phylum Basidiomycota; class Agaricomycetes; order Thelephorales; family Thelephoraceae; genus Sarcodon; species Sarcodon sp. MG97. The sequence goes on from QGOD01000020.1 coordinate 190,913, forward strand.
TCTCTGTGGAAGCGTTGAAAGCCAATATTACAGCCTCGTGTTTCCACTGGTGCGTCCATGCGCCGTCCTCTAGGTCAAAGCAGGTGACTTCCACGGTGACGGTCTTATCCACCAAGGTCTTGTTCGTCCCCCATATTTCCAGGACAGTATCAATGGTGAAAAAAGCAGCGGATTTGTCGTTGGCATAGGTTTTGCGCGTCTTCCTGGTCATCCCAACTGTGTACGTCTGGAGTTCTCTGGCAATTGTGAAATAGGCAGGCTTGGGACGCAGGAAATAATCTGCGATCGCCCAGCTTGTGACCGGCCAGCAATCGTTTAATTGCCAGACGAGCGCCCCGGAGGTAAATTCTCGACCGCGGCCCTTCCAGTTCCGTCTCCACAGGCGATAGGCAGATGCGAGAGTCTCTGCTTGCATAATCTGAGTGTAGTAAACATAGCTAACGACATAATGAAGTAAATATATGATCCAAAAAAAGGGTCGAATCACCTTTCCATGTCAAAAGCGTGTTTGAAATTTTCCATCAAGTAGAGCTGTGTCTGAGATCAGCGATGTTCTATTGAATCATTTGTCTGCGCACCTCCAATCTACGTTCAAATCCGTCGGCTTTATTGTGATTGACCGAAATTCTATCCAATCAACATAAATTGGGGAATATCACGAAGACAGAACTCGCTTTACCTCGATTGAGGATATCGTTCGGACTTATTATTGCCGGTCCAGTAATTTACAGTTCGAATATCTGGATATGCTTGCCTGGAAAGAAGGATGTATCGATTATAATTGTACAAAATCTCACGAACTGCTTACATTCCGAATTCAGACACGAATCGACCAGCAAGTATGTCCCAGTTGTGCCAAGGTTGTTGAGTTCCATGCCAAACATTCCCTGAAAACAAGTGATCAAGTCTTATCGGATCCAGTGCTATATAGAACTTTTTTTTACATTGATGGAGATCACCGTACGTCTGATCGGTCGTAGGTTTTCCGTGGCCGCTATATGGTGAACTGCGGTGATAGTGGATGTCGGAATTTGCTTCTACAATAGAAGGCAAGACACGCTCGTAAATGTATCGAGCTGGGAAGTTAGTTTTGCGGTAATCGGAGGTTTCGTCCTCATAATCCAATTCCAAGTTGCAAGCTTCGGCAAGTTGATAGTCTGATCTCGGATAATGAATAGGAAATAATTAAAGCCGACAATAGCAAGCACCTTCGTTGTTTCCAGCTGATCGGTATATTATAAATAATTGATGCATAACAATAGAGCCATGACAAGTCTCACCAAATATAACAAGGGAAGGATGGTGCCTGAGGCGTTTGACGTTCTGTTCTGCTTCGATTGTGACAGATTTGACGAAAGAATCGTACGCAGGGTACTATGCAGGGACATCAAACATTGCGGGAATAGCACGAGCGTTAGCCCCTCACCTGTCCACAGCCAAACATGAAATCCTGCCAGCAAAGGATTCCTAATTCATCGCAAATATCGTAGAATATATCAGGTTCGTATATTCCACCTCCCCAAACACGGACCATGTTCTGATTACCGTCGACAAGGAGTTGCAACCAGGACCGGTAACGATCAGGAGTCATCCTGAAAGCGTTTGAGAACATTGAAACAGCGATCAAACATATCACACGACTGACGTAGTAAGGAAAGAGTCTCCAGGAATCCAGTTGGATCCTATGGAATTGTCGTGAACATCAGTATATTTTATAGGCACTTCGATCATTTTACCTCCACAGAAAATCCGAACGTTGTTGATCTCGAAAAACCAGGATAAACCTGGTTCTTCAATCAATTCTTCTTCCACGACACGGACTCGCCTAAATGCAACTCTTTGAGAGATTCGATCGACTGTATGTCCTTGCTACGGTTTGATAAGAACCGAGGAAGGAAAGAACCGTACGGCGATCAGTTAATCTCACCGGAACGGACGAAGATCGGTAGAATAGAATTAGATGCACGTACATCATAGGCAATATCGATCTCAACCGTATATAAAGGTTGTTTGCCGTAACCTATTGGATACCATAGTTCGATCTCTCCTGTAGCAAACTTGAAATCGACGACCGCTCGACCCTCTGCTGTTGTTATCTTGTCGGACCATACCACAGTAGCACCATCTGGATTCTTCAATATAACGGAGGCAATTACTGGGTATGCCTCTGACAAATTAACGTTGACATTAACGTTTACTGCAAGGTCTTCAGAAACGGTGCTTTTGATGTACACTTCAGAAATGCGAATTTCGTAAGTGTGTAAGGATATTGGTCGCCATGGACCGACTGTCATGAGAACAGGACCTGTTAAGAAACATTTCGGTATCAAAATCAGGATGCAATGCGAAGCTTCGCATTTCGCAAGTACAGACCCCAATCCCAACCGTAGCTTTTGAACTATACTGAGTTATCAGGCCAAATTTTGCTAGAAGATATACTCACTTGTATCCAGCCTTTCGAACATGAAGTCGGCTAGAATCACCATTCCAAAGGATAAGTTTTCCGTGTTCTTTTTCCAATTCCCGGCCCTAATTCAAGGGGTCAATGAGGTCCCCAACATGAATCGTTGTAGCCTTTACTTTGGCAAATGCACTGGCAAAGTTAATCGCCAGAGTGTTGTCACCGACTTTCAGCGTATTATTTACGGGAACCCGATGTGCAATAAACTGATTGTCCGTTCTGACACAAAGTTGTCGTGTGAGCTAGGCTACAAACCGTTTTTTTCTGGCGCTTACTGTAATATTTCCTTTCCGTTCTGCACACAACTCATCGGTTAATAAAGGAGACGACAAGATGTTAATGTGGCTCCCATACCAAAAGAATTGTAGCAAAGGTGTCTAAACCTTCGAAGACAAGATCAGCATGGGCCGACTGCAGGTCTGCCTCGGTGACCTCGAATTCTGTTTTGAACAACCATTCTTTTTCACCGATCCCTATAGTGAATGCACAAGATCCAAGTCAGGACTGGAACCTATAAAAAGAAGGATGTAATGGCGAACATTGAACTTCCCATTCGTTTAATCCTACAAACTACATATCTGATCAATCCCTGGAGCTGCAAGAAAGGTACAGCAGCAGCAGAAACTCACAGGATCTGGGATCCTCTTTGCTTTCAACAACTCTACGTGCACAGTGGTCGGAATCTTTTCGATGCTCAGCCATTCTCCATTTCTGGTTCCTTCTCCACCACCGATCTCACTGAAAGACCAATTGTGATCCAAAATTCTGATTGTCATCGTCGTCGTCACTGGAGATTGGAAAAGCTGTATCGATACTCCTGGTGCCGGCACAAGCGGAAGGGCGAGAGGAGATGGATGACTCTCAGATGTCTTTCTATTCAATTAGTATAAGGATAACATGGAAATCACCTGAGGTGGCGGCTTCCGTGGGCTCCGTCTTTCTACCGAGGTTGTCCCAACATTGACGCGCTCCGTGCAAAGTGACCTTCAGTTTCAGATACGAAGATTTATGTCCTGTAAACTATTTTCTTCTGTCGCCTTGTTCGGGGTTATCTTGTGGAGCCTCTTGTTCAGCGAATCAAGGTGTAGTATCAGAGTAATTACAAGTACGAGGCCATCCGACGCAATACAAATCCCGTATGAATATCCAGAATTCGACCCAATTAACTTTTTGCAAGTTTTCGGCTAAGTTCACGCCCTTCCTTTCATTCTTTCTGCCTTCCCGCCACCAAAATTAGTTATTGTCAATCAGCAAGTCAAGATTCTCTTTCGATGGGTAAGACCCTCACCAGCACCAATCGTCTTCTTTGGTTCTCCGTCGTCCAAGCCAGTTTCCCATCGAGAAAGGAAAAAAAAACTCTTAGCAACTTTGCCCTATAAAGTTGGATCGAGCACTTGATGCCGGACGCCTACTAGTGTCTGCAAAGCTTAGATATGGTGAAGATCCATAGTGATGCTAGCCAAAGATATTCATCGGTATGTGTTTGCCGTCACTACCCCAGGTACCTCATTAATTTCGTGCTGATATTTACAGCTACGTGGCGTTGAAAATTTGCAGCAGTGAATATATCAACATGGAATCTGTTTCTCACGAGTTGCAAATTTTCGAGCTAACTGCCAGATAATGACAACCATCACGTCAAGTCTGGCAGTTTGTGAGAACTATTCTCAGGCCGTTTGGGATTATAGGTCCGTAAGAGAGTCGCTTCGAAGACGTTTTCCCAGTGATTAATATCCATCGGTTCCTTTAACACTTATTTCTTGTCTTGGTTAGATTATCTCGACCGTGGGTGTCGCGTCATCCGCGCCGGTATGTTTGCTCTTATAATCTGATTGCGGTACCTCGCTTACAGAAACTGAATGATAGAACCAGAGAACACGGGGGGCTTTGTTAGACTTGACAATCAATATCGCAAAACTGGAGCCGAAGAGCCTTCTCCAGGAAAGTTCTCAGCGGACAAATGGCACACCTTCTAGAAACAGCTTCCGAGATCTCAATCCAGAAAAATTATCTTAACATCTATCGACAATAAGACGCTCGGAAATGTCTTACCCTTGCTTTCAGCCCGATCATCCCATACCCAGAAGTTATTCTTGGCGCATCTTGGACTTGCAGCTTGACGTATGGTACCTCGGTTGAATGGTAACCCAACCGGTAATATGGTGCTGACATAGATGTGAAGATATGGAACCCGGTAGAAGACAAAACCTTATGTAATGGATTAGATCCGGGATGCAGAAAATGTACAAGCCGTGCATATCTGACGCGCCTCATTATATTCCTTTCCGATGATTTGAATCAGACAGTAAGTCAGAATGATAAGTATCGCATGCGCTGACCACCTTCTAATGAGACTGCCAAGCATAGCCATGCTTCAAAGGCTTGTTCCTCAAGGCGTCACTCTGCAGGTTCCGTTACTAGTGTGGAAGGTGAGATAAGAAGTTGGTTCTTCGAATTCGTTAGCAGGTGCTATAACTGCTTCTTGAGAATAAAGTGAACCAGAGGCTTGATAGCAGACCCTCGGCCTCACTGATCTCATAATTGCCACTCCATATGGGTCAGGGGCTGCTTTCGCCATATATCGAACATTTGGATCACCCCTCTTCATTTCTTTGGTGACCTACTTCAGAGGTCACATGTGCTTGCTTTGCTACTCATCGCCTTACGTTTCGCCTCGATTTATTCGCGGTTTTGCTGTCAAGCTTAGCATATGGTCGAGTCGCTTTCGTCGGATGCCACCCGAGCACAAGCATCCACCCTGCTTGCAGCTTCTCCATGCGCGGGGATCCTGTAATATGGCCTATCGCTTCTGTCGCCTCACACACGGTTCAGCCAGATCGTCTCACGGCTGCCCTACTATCTCCTCATTTCACTTGTTGTCATTTTTCTTGCGACTGCAGGGTATTGCCCTGGCGTCGGGGGATGATCCTTCCAGTATGACAGAGGACAAATAGGCAGGTATGAGTAGAAACATGGCTGGCTGTAATGCATATAGCGGCATATATGTTGATACCTGAGTACTCAAATTATTCGCACACAAGGTATTATGAAAGTTTGATACAGTTGCTTGCTAGAGCTTGAATCTTAAGAGTTCAAGTGTCCAATAAAAGTTGAAGTCCAAGTCTAACCTTCTTTTATTTAAAGGGAACACAAGTAATATCCAAGTGTTGCAAAAAAAATCATGTACATCTTCGAGTTCATGCAACAAATTCGTAGCTGTCTAGGTCGTTTCCGCAAAGCATTGCTCAGATGTGAGTAAGAGCGTATCCCTTTCTTCTCCATCCGATCAATTCCCGTAGGTTAGCCAAGGGTTGTTTCGAATAGACAATTATGAATGCCCAGACTTCGCCTCACACCTGCATCATGAACAAATCCAACCGCATCTCACTCGCCTCGCAATTCATCAGGTATTTCGCCCTAGCATATCACAAACTTCTTCGAACGACGCTTGGTCGTCGAAGAGTAGTTGGCCAGAAAAGAGATCCAACTCATGCATGACGCGACGACGCGAGAGAGAGAAAACGCGAAGTAGCTTCACTGCAAGACATCATCTATAGCAGATATCTATACCCCTTAGGCTTTCCGTCTTCTCGTTCACCCTCCTCCAGCCTATTATTCAGTAACTTGAGATGTGCTCGAAGCACTAGAATCATTACAAGTACAAGACCATTCGACGCGATGCAGATCGCGTACGAATATCTGTAACTTGGTCCCCAAGTTTTCGGCCATATGTAGCTCCCTATAATGTTGCCTAACTGTCCGAAAGCGTTGATAAAAGCAATTGCGACAGAACGCTTCGAAGGAGGTCGAGGAAACACGCTGCTGATCCACGCTAGAAAGGTGATGAACGCGGCATACGACTGTGCCATAAAAAATCTATCCAAACAAGAACGCGGGGATCAGCCGATTCATAAGTAAACGGACTCAAGAACTTACAAGGACACGTATCTGGCAGCAGTATTCATTGTTGCAGAAGCTATAACGAATCCCACCACACCGAAAATCAAGGGAACAATGGCATGCAAGGATCGTTCCCCGGTAGCGTCGGAATATCTACAAACGGGTTCATTGTAAGGAGAGATATTGAACTGGACGAATTTTACCTAGTAATACCAAAGGCTACTAGAGTAGCGAACGCCCAAGGTGGTGCACAGAGTAACAGAGTGATTGTTACGTTGTAACCCAAGGTTTCAGTTAAGGTAGGGAAGAAAGCGTTGAATGATAGCGATAGGATAATGCAGGCGTTTCTGTTTTATTTATATCAGTACATCCGACGGTTGTGAGGTAGAAGAAGCTACTAAACGTAAAAGCCATGAACCAAAGTTTCCAGTCGGTGAAAGCGGAAACAAGTATAGCACCTGCACCAGCTGGCTCCGTCTCCTTTTGATCTCCCAATCCCGTATCCTCAATCATACGCTGCTCGGCGAGCCTCTTCTCAAGTGGGGAAAGCCAAGTTTCAGAATTTGACGGGAAATCAGGAAGTACAAAAATAGCGATGACCGCCACAAAACAAGTCACAGTCCCTGAAAGGGGTAAGAATCTTCATGCAGACATTGTTCTGCATTACAGACCTTCGATGTAGAATAGCCTATAAGGCATTATTAGTAGTTGGACAAGGACAGTCGCGACAAATTACCATCTCCAAGCCGCATGCCCAAGTTTGCCGTCCATTCCGTCGAGAATCGCGGATGCAATGAGAGATCCGAAGGCATTACTTATTAGGCCACCACAAGACAAAATCGCGGTTCGAAAACCTAGTTCGTCTTTCTTGTACCATTTAGAGAGCAGGAAGAGGGCACCCTTGGACAACATCATCGATTTGCACGTCAAAACCAAGGATAAAGAGAAGCTTACAGGGAAGAATGCACATTCACAGAATCCGAGGAAAAAACGCGTTAATAAGGCTCCCGTAAAGTCGGTGGTGACCCCAGTCAGACCCGAAATAACACCCTAGAAACGAAGTTGGAGCAGGTAAACTCTGGGTCCTATGGGAGAAACAGTTCTACACGTACCCAAACTATCATACAAGCGGGTAAGTAGAACGATGGTTTTCCGATAAAGTTCAAGAACATATTGCTGCATAATGAACTTGGCAATCATCCTCTCGTGTGAATGAGATAAAACTCACGAAGGCACTTGCATAGTGATATAACCGACATATAAGATACTCAAGATGGTATCAAACTGTCTGTCTGTCAAATGAAGGTCCTCTTCAAAGCCACGTAACCGTGCGGCGGAGGCGTTATTCCTATCAATATAATTCAAGACGTATCTATACACACAATCGTTAGCTCCTTGTTGAAGCTGAGTGGAATTCGGTTTATGCACATAACAATAAGGATGGACATCCTGAGATCAAGCTTCCACAGCAGCTTTCTTTCCAGTTCCTTGCGGCCTTCGGTTCCACCAAACTCGACATTTGCATCTAACAGTTCTGTTGTCGATGCATACCTATCTCCGTCCAAGTTAGCATCATCCTGTGAGGTATTTGAGCGGATAGAGGAAGGCATGTTTTCCTCGAAGGTGGGCAACGCAAGAGTCGTAAGTCGTGTCAAACGCTTGCCTCTAGGAGAAAAAGCTTTCCTGCGATAATGAAGCCTTGTTTTAGTTCATGCCCTTCATTGGAGGCAGGTTATCCAATCAGAATCCTGCAAGCCGCCAATAAAAGGTTGTCGGAGTCGCAATGATGTTACCGGAGTGATTCTGCGATCACTACGGTTGTTTTGACAAAAGCAATGGCTGCTGCAGCTCTTGTTCTTCCTCCAACCACGCCAGAAGGTTATCATCAAATAGTCTCTCCAAATTTGACGATTCCACACGATACAAATATTTCGATTCCGGTTGGCCTATTGGCCTGTCAACGTACCGTCATTTTCCTGTTATCGCCTATCCTGGACTTTCTCAACTCACCAATATCCGGTCTAAGGCGATCCACTCTTGCGACGCCTAGCGACGAGGATTGTCAAAGCCTCCAGGCCAGAACCGAAAGCTCAACCAGTGAAGAAGAACAAGAAATCTGATCCCGCAAGCATTGTTACATTCGTGTTACAAGTTATCCTACACGATACCATCCTCTTTCCAGAAGGCGGCGGTCAACCCTCAGATATTGGGTTCATTGCGACCTCCAATGGTGACCTCTGGGAAGTCATGGAAGTGAAGCGAGTCGGAGGTCACGCCATCCACTTCATCCAATTGCGCCCAGATGTGGACGTCGAAGCCGCCTTGAAAGCGTTTTCTCCTGGTGCGGAAGTCACCGTATCTCTTGGCGAGGAAGGATTCAAGAGGCGATTAGACCATGTATGCGTTTATTTCAATTTGTTTCTTCATTTCTATGTGCTTGAGTTATTTACTAGTGTATTGCAGATGACTTTGCACACTTCCCAGCACCTCCTCTCTGCCGTATTGGAACAACAGCTCGGGCTTCCAACTCTGTCGTGGTCGTTGACATCGTATCCTTCGCCCTGCTATGTCGAGCTCCCTCGAGGGATGACTTTGGAAGAGATAACCTCTATCCAGGATGAATCGAATAGGTTGGTATTCGAAGGTCGCAAAGTTCACGTAGAGGTAGAGGAATTGCACGCTGAGAACACGCCTGGAGTCGCCGTCTTAGAAAGCGGTCGCGCGGCTGGCAAAGCCCTGCCGTCAGACTATACTGGAGGCGTTAAAAGAACCGTCGTCATAGACGGTGTAGATCGTAACCCGTCTGTGTTTCCTGTTTTCACACAATCAACTTCTAAATCTATGCATAGATGTTGCGGAACTCATATGCCTACACTTCATAATCTTCAATTGTTCCTCATACCTCACACGGAAGCTTTATCCCGTTCAGCAACTACTTCTGCTCGACTATATTTCCTAGCCGGGCCTCGTCTTATAACACACCTTTACAAGACTAATTCCTTCCTTACGGATGCTTCTTCAATTCTTAGCTGTGGAGCTCCTCAAGTTCCCGAGCGCATTAGTCAAGTAATCGAAGAACGCAAGAAAGCTGAGAAGAGGGTCAACGATCTTGAAGTAGAACTTGCAGGATTTATTTCGAGAAAGCTCATCCAGCAACTGGTTGATCGGCAGTTCGATGTTAAAGACAAACTATTCGCGATACATAGTCACAGGAATGACGATACCCTAGGTTTCTTGTCTGCCATAGGAACTAGTTTCACGTCCGAGTGGTCATCCAGTAGTTTCGCACCAAGACCTTTCCTCGTGGTTTTGACCTCTTCTCCCACGTCGCAAACGAGCACAAGCATGTGTTTGGTTGTAATATTTGGTTCAGATGATAAGACGGTCAAAGAAGTTGGAGATGCAGTCAAAACTAAGGTTGGAGTTAAAGGCGGTGGGAAGGGCACTAAATGGAGTGGTAAATTTATTGGTGTGTGGAAGGATTCCAAGGAGAACGCCATTATCAGTGGAGTGTTAGAAAGGTTATGCAACCAATAGATTAGAGTGTTGTGTCGAATACAGGTGTGTGTACAAATATTAATCAAAAACAAACTGAGGAGGTCTACTTCGATTGTTCAACGCTGGCATCATACTCATTTATTGTTGTACTTATTTCTACTGAGAAATGTTAATGCAGTATGACATCATGAGTAAGAGGGACTCGCCTGGTGCCTCTACGTCTGCCTCTACAACTTCCTCCAGGCTACCTGCTAGGTCTCCATCCGACAGTGTCGAGCCATCTGTTAACCAACATTCCTCTTCAATATCCTCTTCGTCGAACGATTGATCCTCATCCAAATCGAGATCCATATCCGTTTCGTCGACGTCAAATCCAAATTCATCAACCCCGCCATCAAGGAAATCCTCCTCTTCTTCATCGTCTTCCGTACCGGGAATATATTCGCCACCATCCGAAGATTCATAATCTTCGTCCGAAGGAAATATAATATCGAGAAACACGTTTCTGCATGTAGGGCAGTTGCCGTGCTGAAAAAAAAAAACGATTGGACCTGTTGAGATGGGAAAATGATCAAATGAAACACACGTAGTTCTGGATCCATTCGACTAGATCTCTTTTGCAGAAAATATGACCACACCCAGTCAGTTTGGTGATGCCTGTATAATCGAATCCGCTCGATTGGGAAGAAGACGCCGGGGGACCTGATACAGGATATCGAGCGTCAACTTCCGACACTTTGTTCAGTCCGTTGCGCAAGGTCTCTTGTTCCGCAAGAATAGAGGAAAAGGACAGGAGACATATGGGGCAAGAATCCTCGGGAGAAAACGAGTTCGGAGGTAAAGTGGGCAGTCCCTCGATGATGGTTCGAATACTATCTTGGATAGTGGGCTGTGCGAGCTCCATTGGACTTGGATTGTGCACCTGTTGGTGTGTAACTTTGTCACGAGCAATGGCTGGTGTAAACAAGGCAATCGCGAGGCACACGTGACTAGTCGTCATGGCACGCGACTGATAGACGTGGAGCGGACCGGCGTCCCGGGTCGACAGAAAGTTTATCCCCACCGTAAAACTAGGATGAGTTGTGCCTGGTCAGTGGTCGTTTTTCCATCCTGCCCACACAATGGATTCTCTGAAAGAAACCAAAGGTGCAGATCTCGAACATTTTGGAACCACCGATCCAAAATGTTCCGAGTACGAGGATCCCAATGCAGAATTTGGTGGAACCGAGGCCCGCAAGACATTGGAGAAGAAGCTGTTGTGGAAACTTGACCTCAGAATGTCTATCCTCGTTGTGATGTAGCTATATCTTATCAACTTACCGACTTATGTGCAACGCTGACACTGCTGTACAGATATATCTTGAACTATATTGACAGGAATAATGCTGGGTACGCCAATTCTATCTAAATCTGCAGTTCGTCAGTAATTTGATCCAAGTGCTGCCCGTTTACGAGGGTTTGAGCAAGGATTGCATCTCCACGGACAAGAGTTCGCGACTCTCTTGTCCATTCTATATGTCGGGTACATCATCATGCAAATTCCTTCGTCAGTCTGGCTTGTTTTCTTGCGAGTATTTGTACTCACTTCTGCGCGCGCAGAAACATGTTCCTCAACCATAGTGGGTTAAATTATGCCTGTTATTTCCGTATTATCCTTATATCCCCGTAGTTGGTCGGCCTTCTCTATATCTACCGTTCGCGATGATGATATGGGGAATGATCTCGTGTCTGACTGGTATGAAACAATGCCCTGGTATCGAGACTCATTGACTGAAGTTGTATTCAACGCAGGTGTTACAAAAAAGTGAGGCCGATCTTGGCTCGATTCTGACTTCCCACGCTGAATATTTACCAGTTTTGTTGGTGCCCTTCTCACGCGTTTCTTCCTTGGCTTCGTAGAAGCAGCGTTCTTTCCTGGATCATTGTTCCTGATCTCCAAATGGTACAAGAGAGACGAGGTCGGCCTGCGAACAGCGATCCTTTATGGTGGAAATATCATATCAAACGCCTTTGGCGCTCTGATTGCCTCCGGCATTCTGAGTGGTATGCAAGGAAAGCTTGGGCACGAAGCCTGGAGGTGAGTGCATTAATTATATAATAACCCAGTATTGCTTACATGTTGTCTTATCTTAGGTGGTTGTTCTATATCGAAGGTGAGGTCTTGCCGTTGTCATGCTGGCATACAAGACCTCTGACTTGTATGACTAGGTGCCGTGACAATGTTTGTTGCGGTCGTGGCAATATTTGTACTTCCCGACTTTCCCACAAATACCCGCTGGTTATCCGATGAGGAGAGACGATTGGCTCTCCGGCGATTAGAAGAAGATGTGGGTGTTGGGGACCAACAGGAGACGGAAGAGGGAGGCTTTTTACATGGGTTGTTCCTGGCCATAAAGGACTGGCGCGTCTGGTGGTTGGCTTTAGCAATGACCTCACAAGTTGTCGCGCTTTCTTTCAATGCGTATTTCCCTACCTTGGCAGCAACAATGGGGTGATTTGATATCTTGAATCTTTGCAGGAATAGAGTCTAACTACCTTCCTAGCTTCAATTCTACGATTTCACTGGTGATGTGTGCGCCGCCATTCATTTTCACAACTATTCTGGCGTTCTTCGTATCCCGGTATGTATCGCATATGAATGTGGGCCATGCTCATTTTTCATCCTAGTCACTCGGATAAAACCAAGGAAAGATTTTGGCATATGACGATTTCATATCTCATCGGCATTCTCGGGTTTGTTATCGCAATATCGACTATGAATGTAGCAGCACGATATGTCTCCTTGTCCGTGTTTCATCTTTATGGGGTCTCCGCTGACTACCCTCTGAAACTCGAATAGGTTTTTGATGGCCCAGTCTTATGCCGGATTCGTATGCCTGTATGCATGGATGTCTAACTCGTTTCCACGTCCGCCCTCTAAACGTGCGGTAGCTGTGGCTCTGATCAACGCATTCTCGCAACTTGGGAACATCGCTGGATCGTATGTCTGGCCCAAGACGTGGGGACCGACCTATCGGAATTCTTACGCAGTAAGTTAAATCTTGTGCATCCTTTGGAACAGCTGGTCATGGGCTGTGTCGTAGATTTGTATAGCAACCTCTGGCTGCGCGATCATCATGTGCTGGATATTCCGCATGCAGCTGAAGAGCATGAACAAGAAACTCGAGGCAAATGAAAGGGAAAAAGGCTTGCCGCCTGGGTTCAGATATATTTTGTAACGTTGTATAAACAGCAACTAGGTGATGCTGTACTGCATGCAACAATAATTTTTATCAAGGATATTTGGGGTAAACTACTAGGCGAGTTTCTCGTGCAGTAGTTTACTTACGTGATGTGTGGGATCGATGCGACTCCAAGAATTGATCGATTGTTCTGGGTATGATTACAGCGTGTTGGTCACCATCAGCAGATCTGCTGTGAGCTTACAAACGACAAGCGGTCCAAGTAGCTCTTCAAGCGAGAAGATTCAGCTGATGATCGACGGCCGAGAACCTGTGGCCAGCACCTTGGAGAGTTCCATGCGAAGTGACTCCGCCACGGTGTCACCTTTTTCAGAAGATTATGCAATTAACCATGATCAAAATGTGTCAATTTTATGATGAGTCGGGCTCTTAAACCCAGAGGCCGGAGTTCCGCGGAGTGCCATCCAAGCTGGAAACAAGCGACGCTGTGGATTACTCGTCTACAGGTGTAGTTGGGATTTGGACCGCAATCCAGCCATTAACACGCTGTAGCAAAAATCCGATGACAATGGCATCACGATGTGCCTTGGGAAGATGGACCAGCAAACAATACTATCGCAATCTTTGCAACGGAGACGGAGATGCGCGCACATCATGATCGTCAGTCTTCAAGCTGTCTGATTTTGAAAATACAGCTGAGCCTGCTCGTCAACCGTAGCGGTCATATTTTCTCGAGAGTGCCACAACAGAGCCCTTAGCGAGAGGGGTTGGTGAAAAATTTCGCCGGCACCATCAAGATATACGGCCCACGGGAGGACACAAGCCTGATCGCTTGATATAGTTGACATCATGGGCTTCGTGGGTTAAAGGTGAATGAATGCACTTGTACCGTTCCTACCCCTGCGTACCCTGTAGTCTTCACGAACGTTAGAATCAGGCTTTGGACCAAAATGACACATGCCCTAGTACGGTCACGTCAGCGTAGACAACCATACAGCATTCACCAAGTCAAATCCAAGTTTTAAATCTGGGACCTGGGGTGGTGTGCGGGTCCCGACCGATCACCCTTGGGCCTCGTATGCTGATGCCAAGACACCAGTCCTTTTGATTTTTTACAGGATGAGAAAGGGTTCGGAATGCGCAGTTCAGGTTTCGTGTGGGACGCCCTGTAGAACACGCGCTGGCGAGTCCACATGCTCCCCGTAACGCTCGCAGTATCATGCTACCCTTGGTCATTCCACCCACGATTCCGAGGATTTGACATCCAGCCATAACCATCTTGTAGTAGGAGTCTCTAATTTTTTAGTATCACATTGTGTTCTCCAACGTTGTTCGCACCTAATCCCGGCTGCTTGCCCCTAACGTGGCTGACTTCGTCAGCTGTTATCTCGGATGAATAAGGAGTTACAAACTCGTTGCTGACAGATATCCGTACGTGCTTGTATCGCTGATTTTCTACCATATCTATGTGGCTGAAATTCCACACAAGCTACATCTCAGAAGTTCCTGGAAGCGACTCGAGCAGAGTGTCCGCTTGGACGCCATTACAAAAGACCTTTCCCAGATTACCTGCCGCCTCAAAGTTCTGAACGGCCCTAATATTTAACGGTTTAACATAATAACAAGCTTGAGATATGTCAGAATATCAAATTAAGTATTGGGAGCACGTATAGCGAGGCTCTGCGGTTACATACAAGAAATTACCTTATTTGTCGCTTGCCCGTTTGTTACCGGGTGGACCAAGCATGTTCCGTATTGTCTGTTGTCTTTTGTGATCATTCAAATGCACGCCATTTCCTCAGCTTCGCGTACGGTGTTCTTCTTGTGAGTATCTATGCTCTTCTGATCTACTTCCCCCACCGGGTCTGTCACAGTCTGTTATATTTGAGCAGCGAGTCACCCCGACTCCAGGCACTGGAGCGGGTTCCTCGGTTAGTTCTGCCGTTTTGTTATTATTAAAATGACTAAACAATGTTGGACTGTCGTGTTTTTAGACACGATTATGGCTTCATAGGATTCTTACTTTCTTCCTTCCAGACTATAACTTCCTGTTGGATTTGGAGAACAACCGTTCTTTGGCTTGAATAGTTTGTGCGACCTGGTGTTGCGAACGGATTGAGTGACCGCGGGAGGATGAATAACACCTTCGTGCCTTTGGTGAGATGTATTATGAATACGTGTCTGCAATGCTCAACGGCTGGTTTGTTGGGACGTGTAATTGGTTTCTTGGAAGGATGCCAACAGACAAGTTCCGACACAGCCGACATTGCATCCAAAACAAGACCACAATCCCCAGGTGTTTCTGATTCCTCAGGGACATCGATTATCGTACTTGACTGTAGTATGAACAAAAGTCACACACGAAGAGTACACAAATTCGAACCATACAGTATAGTATGAATACCCAGATCCAACGAGTGAACATAAAGCCATGATGATATCAATGGAAAGAGATAGATCACCCAGGCAAAGATTGAGTGGGAGTCTTCCTAAAGTTTGCGCATGGTAGATATGTCCATTTGGCCGCCGCTAGCCCCTGCCGAAAAAGATGTAGCTTCTCCTTGCATCTAGGCGCTGCGCATGTTCTAGAATAAATGCTGCACTCTCGTTGGCAAAGGACGGTGACTTGGATTCAGCAATCAGGGCCTTGGATATTCACTCAAAGTGTCGGCAACATGACATTGACCGCCGCTAGAGTCGTGCTAGCCCGACTATGATCCCGATACTGAGCAAGGAGTACTTTGGCTCAAACTGTCGAACAGTTTACCTGGCAGCATCCGCATTTTGAAGAAAAATCGATGGGAAAATTAGCCTTTTTGGCTTGCCTCTGATGAATACCATGATGGCCGACGCGCTCAGTAAAGAAGAAAAACTCGGAAGATCAAACAGCAGACATTCTCTTGGCCACCGCAATAAAGAGAACGTACTGTACCCCGGGGCCGCACTATGCATATGGCTTCACGGCTAGTATTCGGCTATCTGCAGCGGTTATGTGTGGCAGAGCGGCGTATATGGATACTACGCGTTGTCAAATTCCAATTCCACATGCTCTGCATCATTCATTTGGGATCTTGTGTTCTGCACCAACGAGTTGACATCAGCTTGTAGCCCGGCTTTTATGTCTGTGTCTGGTCATCTCGGGCAGCTGGTGTATAAGAACGCTACAGCACCCTCCAATCCCTTATCATTTCGTTGAATCATGTTATCCAACCTCCTGCGCTCGTCCCTCGTCGCGCTCGCCGTCTCGGCCGCTACTGTCAAGGCCGCTGCTTTCAAGACCCCTACTTACATCAACTGCACTACAGACCAACAATCCGCAATTTCAACTGCTGCAGACGCTGGTGTGGCGCTCTTGGGTGACGGCTTTATGTACGCGAATATTGCCCTTCCCATCTATGTTCATGGCTGAACCCTCAAACTAGCTACATTCGGGAGCTTCAGACTAATGGATCTACCCCACAATACACTACTTGGTTTGGTGTGTCTTCTTGTAGTATTGAGCCGATGTTCGCATATGCTAATTCCAAAGTCGCAAAGGTGATTTCTCCGAGGCCAACCGAGCCAAAATCGAAAACCGCTTCAGTACTTTGTCATATGCGGGTGCCCAGGATTACACGTAACTTGATGTGTTCGATCGAATATAATCCGAGGCTAACATGCTCCATATTCTAGGTATTGGTGCAATGATCCTGATTACCCGACTTTAGGTGCCATTATGTTTGCGGATTATAAGTATGTCCAATTTCGACCACATTTTCGCATTTCAATTTATAAATCTGTATCTTCCTGTATTCAGACCCGGAAAATTCCATGTTGGTCCTGTGAGTATTTGTTGAGATAATGTCTCGATGTCTGACTTGAATTGCTTGTTGAAGGACTTCGCATCGGCTCCGGCTACTGGGGGAGTAAACTCCGCGGTAAGCTTTTTTTCCCCTGTTTCATGAACTAAACTCACTTTGCTATTTTATGCAGTTGCACTTGTGGCTTGTTGCCACCATCTCCTCTTCGACTGTCTCCCCCAAATTGAATGATGACACTTGGGACAATGCAACTGTCACACAGGAGCTGGTATTTTTTTATGGGGCGGACGCTGCCCTTGACAACGCTGCCTCCTACGCGTACTTCTTGGAGGACACCTTTAGCAACCAAGCTACGGCCTAGAGAGCTTGGTTGAAAACGTATTTATTTGTATTGCAATAAAAAATTGCTATTGTTATACATTTTTTATCTGGAGTAGCATGGAAAAGCTGCGGAATTGTCTGTAAACACCTCTAACTTTAGCGTTCAGCCAGTGTGATGAGTCACGCCTCCAAGTCTTCCTCGGGGAGTACACGGCCACACAATGAGGAGATCCAGGGGATTCAATGCTCGGTTTTCAACTGGGGTTCACTCTTATTATTTATGTAAATTAATACTTGAAATACAAAGCAAGTCACTGAAATAAGGCTCAGGGTATTTGGCCCTTTGTCAACTTAGTCTCAAGTAGGGCAGGTACCTAGTTCTTAGTTTAGAGAGAATATATAAGTCAGTTTGGAATGAGACAACATTCAAAACTGAATGCATGATGTGGCTCAGGCTTATTACATAGTTTGTGAAGAAAAGTAATGAGACTTCATGCTCAGTCCAATCATAGTGAAATAGCTTGTTGGTAGAGCTTGTCTTCCAAGTGATCATTGATCAGAGAGTTGTTGCACTATAGCTAAAAGTTAGCTAACTACAATAGAATGTTAGATAAAGTTATATAGTCATAGCAATTATTAGACTTACTCCTCAGTGTGATAAGATAACTGAGGAGATATTAGTAAAAGAAGTTAGCTATAGTATTTAGCTAGTTATAAAGGTCCAAATTGGAAAACTTGTACATATGACTTACTGAGGCTATTAGTATCATGTGCTCAACTTGCTAAACAAGTTGCTAAGAATAAATGAGTAAAAATGAATGTGTTATACTAGTATCTAAGTGCCCATGTGAAATAGAATAAAATAAAGAACTAGTCCAAAGTCTTAATCTTTAATTCTAACAATTAAAAATCTTTGCACAAGTGTGAGAAACATTGCAACTGATATTTGCATATAGTACAACCTGCAAGCTTGTGAAGAAACAATATTTTGGTGCAATACTTGTATATCTATTAATTAATGTATATGGTTTATACAGGTAGATAAAGTCTGTGCTGTAATCTGCAATGCTTCTGGGTCTATTGTAATATATGATCTGTACTATGTAATTCTTTGAAAAAATAGTCTATTCTTATAATTATTATATTTGGTTACATATCTAGACAAGGCCAGATATACCATTATAACTCACTGGTGGTTCACTTACTAATTATCAACTCCAACTAGTCATACCAGTTCCCCCTTGCTTTCCTGATGTCTTGTGTCAGCTATAGGCATATACTATAGTGATCTTCTTGGCTGCCACCAGATCATGCATATCACTGCATACAATATCAACTGGTGACAAACTTGGATGGTTGAAAAATGTATGTTTTTCCTATATTACTAGATCCCAGCTACATTGTAGCTGGGATTATTAACACACTGATAGAAGTATCAATAGTGGTCACGTGAGGCGTGGGTATAATTGATCGGCGGCGAATCGCGCCAAGTCCTCGATCGTCCCCCAGTTATGACGCCAGTCTGATGTCATTTCTTGCTAGAAAAGGAAGTTGGTTCCCACATTCCGAGACATGATAATGTCGATCCACAACTAATTGCTTCAACCAACATGCAATCCCCATCGAACGACTGGGATTCTGCACTCCAGTTTCTTTCCAACGACATCCTCGACGAAGACCAAATGGCCGCCCCGTCTGCATCCTCAGACTTCGTAGTGCATAATCAGATTCCAACGCCTCCGGTTTGTTTCTTCGTTTTCTTCTCCTATTCGTCAATCTAATTCACTCACGCCGTCGTAGCCTTCGATACATGGTTCTCCAGCAGAGAATCCACAAGATACTATCGTATCTGTCTCCACCATCTTCTATCCTGGAGCCACACATTCTCAAATTCCCCCTGATTTGATTTTGCTCAGCTGTGACTCTGTTTTTTTTTATGGACATTCTGAACGACTCCTCGATGCATCTACCAACCGTTTCAACTGTCATTTGCCTGTCCGTCCCGCCTCCCATCCTGACGGTCTTCATGACGGTACTCATCCCATTATATTGCTCCCCGAATCAGCTCAAGTTCTCAATGTCGTCCTTCACACCATATATGCCATGTCTTGTGCTCAGTTTTCTCCCTCAATCGATTGCATAACGGAGGCCGTCGATTCGCTCAAAGTATATGGTCTTCCTATACAGACGTACATTGCTCCCAATATGCCGCTATACAACCTCATTCTGTCCAGATCTCCTCTATACCCCATTGAGTTATATACTATCGCGGCAGAGAACAATCTCTTCGAGCTCGCAGTAGCAATCTCATCTCACCTTCTTGCGTTTAACCTCTCTAATTTGACAGACGAGCTCGCATCGAAGATTGGCCCCATTTATCTCAAACGTCTGTTCTTCCTTCACCTTGGACGCAATGATGCATTGAAGCGATTACTTCTTTCGCCTCCCGCATTACATGGTCCTACTACAGACTGTGATTTCACCCAGCAAAAAAAGTTGACCAGAGCCTGGGCTCTTGCAACTGCATATTTGGCTTGGGACGCCAGGCCAGGTTGGTGCAATGACTTCCCCCCTATTGCGCTTTTCTCATCACACCTTCTAGACTTGTCCACGAGCACCATTGAATCTGCTCTAGGCTCGCTACAAGGCCATTTGACTTGCAATCTTTGTCAGCAAGGACTGAGACTCCGAATAAAACAGCTGATCATTGAATGGTCCAACGTAAAGGTAGTGATCGTGATTTAGAGTCTAGTCTGCTGTTATCGAGGTTCTTTTTTTCTACAGAGAACAATCTGACGGTTGCAATTCCAATGGGCCTGGAACATGCGCAGCTACTTTGCTCCATCAGCCCACCTATCCCCTTCGCATGAATCAAAACACGGGCTCCTCTTAACGTGGCTTTCCATCATATATGCATACATGCGACTATCACAGAGACAATAAAGACAAGAACAGATTTCGTGGAGTTTTGATGGGTCGTACATGTATACACTTTATCTCCTTTTGCTCCCGATCAAGCCGCTCTCGCTCCACTGTCGCATTCAGGCTGGTATTATTCGTCACTTACCTTAGCATACACTTTAACTGGTATACGGACCGCAACCTCTTCGCTATAAGTCGCATTTAATATTGTATTTGGTTTCACCCAATTCGGTTTCCTCATTGTTCCGGACAACATTCTCAATACTCATCTTGTACGCAACAAAATACGAGGTAGCATGACAAGTCTTGGTCGGTACACTTCTTTTGATATCATAGTGCATCAAGTCCAATTCATGTCTCTAGTACCCAGTATGTCTTATGAATTCATGTTGGCTGCAGCATTATCTGCCTTCCACTTGGCGGTCTTGATTTTGTGCACCTCTTCTCGTTTACCGAAGTCTGAATCGTGTAGTTCCTGAAACCAACAAATAAATATGCCATTCAGCGAGACTCTGCTGAATGCTGAAACAATTTGTTGAAATTCTTACCAAGTTCGCAACGCGTTTGGCAGTAGAAACCACGTTCAATTTCCCCAACACCTTTTCTTCTGGTAAAGTCATCTCAGACAGTTGTGTATCTACAGCGAAACGCAATCAATAATGTAAAGGAATGAAAGAAGAAGATATGATAGTAAACTTACTTATCCTTTCCTCGATCTTTAAGATTCGCTCTTCATCCATCTCGGTGACAAAGCTAACCGCCACACCCCCTCTACCCTTCCTCGCAGTCCTCCCCACGCGATGCGTATACTCCTCCGGTTCATTCGGCAAGTCCCAGTTGATGATCATCGCAACGTCTTCAATATCAAGCCCCCGCGCGCCGACGTCCGTCGATACCAACACAGGCACTACGCTTGCACGGAATAGAGATAACGAGCTGAGGCGCTCACGCTGGGTTAAGCGGGAATGCAGCGAGGTGCTGCGGATGTTGAGCGTTTTAAGGAGGATCGTGAGGTATGCGGCTGTCCATGGCCGGGCACAGAAGATGATAGTCGGCGGCGGTTGGAGTAGGTCGTCCTCTTCGTCAAGTTTTAGTTTCTTATGTTTTGGTTTTGATTTGGTTTTTTTGTGATGGGGTACTGGGGCGGTGCGCCGCAGGTGAATTATGGACTCTGGGGGATTGCATAAAAGGTAGAATAGATATGATTCGCGGACGTGAGATGGTGTGAGGATGTAATGTTGTTTCAGGGTGTCAACTGTTTCAACACTACAGGCGGGAAATCAATAGTGAATTTAATATGAAGACAAGTAATACCCACGATGCCATCATTCTGTGAATGAATGGGATCTGCTTTCCAGGCCTAGGTGAGGCGGTGGCTATGGATTCTATAGAAGGCGTCAAGGTCGCCGTGAATAGGCAGGTCTGTCGTTCTGTGGGCAGAATGTCAAACAAGTACGAGAGTTCTGGCGCGAAGGTCGGTGTGAGAAGCCGGTCAGCTTCATCCAGCACCTATGATTCCAATTTCTCACTTGATGACTGACGCTTTGCGGGTAAAACTTACTAAGAACTTAATCCTCGAAAGGCTCCATTCCCCTTGACTGCTCTTGAGATGATCGACGATGCGGCCTGGTGTAGCCACGACCACATGGGGTCTATGGTCAAGTTCGAGAGCTTGCGCAATCATATCCATCCCGCCGACAATTACGGCTGTTCTAATATTCAGCGGCGCGCCTAAAACAACAAATTGTTCTGATATTTGAAAGGCAAGTTCTCTGCAATAAGAGTGAAATGAGGTGACGATGTATGAAAAAAGAGACTAGACAGACCGTGTTGGCGTCAGTACGAGTGCAAATATGCCATAAGGGTCCGCTGAAAGTTTCTGGAGAATAGGCAGAGCGAACGCGATAGTTTTTCCGGAGCCAGTTTTAGCGTTTCCTATACAATCCCTGCCTTGCGCGAGGCTCAGTACCAGTATAACGTCACAGGGGATTTGAAACTGGGAACTTGCCTTTGAATAGTGGAGGTATGCAGGCTGTCTGAATTTCCGTAGGTACCTTAATAGACATCTTTGTCAGGACTGAGACGAGTGTGGGTATGACGCCCAACGATTCAAAAGTAGAAGGAGCAGAGGGTTGTTGGATGGCGTCGGTCGAGGTATCATTGGATTTTCCATCGGTTGAAAGCCTGGGTTTGGAAGCATATCGCGAAGAGGTGATCTGGTCCTCTGGTCCTTCCTGTTCTTGTACAAGCGATGTGGCTTCATCTGCGCTATCTGCTGAACTGTCTTCTGCGTCCGAGCCTACTTCTTCTAAATCTGTCACTTTGGATCCAGCGTCGCTAGGCGGTGATTCACCGTCCCAGCCGTCGTCGTCGTCATGGATTCTCCTT
>QGOD01000020.1:219566-233625 GCA_003313065.1 Sarcodon sp. MG97
TCTATAACCCCTCGACTATATCATCCCGTCATTCGAGACGATGTGGCGTGTTGTCGCCACCACAGTGGCGAACGAACATAAGAATCCAGAAAGTCATTCGTCATGCGACAGATTCCTGAAAAACCCAGCTCGGACAGAATTTGAGCAGTCTTTCGGCTTGCAGACATACAGCATCCATGTGATTATCACTAAAACACTCATATTATACCCGCCTACGAGGCACAGTTGCGCCGAGCACTCGAAGCATTCGGCATCTATTTCAGACAGCGCGGCGTAGCACATGTCAGCGTTCTCCAGTATGGGGACCCAATTCAGATGTATATGACCCAATACGCCATAGCTCCGAGGAGGTTTTGGGCAACCGAGATGCCACTCTACTTGCATTCGGGATTGGGCCAATGCAATGTATCGCCCCCACATGCGACGGGAATTTTGTTCGCTCCCATCATGGCTGCCCTACCATCATATGGTTCGCTCGTAATCGACAATGGAGGCGGTTCAATCGAAAGGCGAGACAGGTGGAATACTTGGAAGATCAGGAAGTCGAAATCACAAGAAAATCTGTCTACGCCGAGCGAAATCAGGAAGTCTGAAGTCGTTGCATCGCAGGTCGATTATATAGAATATCCATCATTACAAGATAAATCATCACAACATACCCTTTTCTTTGTTGTTTGTGTCATCGAACCTATGAACCAGTAGGCACCGGTAAGCATCTAGATATATAGTCTGAACATTGAACATGTCGGTGATCAAAATCAACTCTGAATAATGAACACGAGAACAAGAGAAAACTAAACTCGAGCTTGAATAAATTCGAATGCTGAGTCGTTGGGTGTAGTCATGTGGCCAATGATGAATGATTTGACTAGTACGACGAGATTGGAATTTCAGTTCAGAGAAGTGGTTCAACCCAGTAAGACTTCCATCGATACCGGCAAAGTTAGTATGGGTAGTTTGCATCTATCTGCCTTCTGTAAACAGTTCGAAATGCGTCATTCATTGAATTAATCGTTCAAGTTTTATTATACCTTTTATTGTACAGTTGGTACATGTGCTCTACTGCCAGTGCACCCGGCTGTGTGCGTAGTAAGAGAAATTCATGTAGTGCAATCCATACTTGTAGCGTGGTCACACCGTTCTCATTCAGTGAGACTACTACAACCGCATGCGCAAGGACGCGTCAATGATCTTGTTTCATACACTTGTGGGTAGAATGTAGCAGCATGAGGACTCGAGAAAGAGCTTGCGAATTCTCTTTCTGACCAATTAATTACGCGCATGTTGTATCCACGCTTCGCTTGCAGCATAAATACATACTATAGAACTGAATAAAAAGACATTCTTCTGTGGGGACGATGTTGTTAGCTAGAACCGATGCCCGTTCATTGCAACTTATTTGGTGACCATGTGTAATTTTGGGAGAGAATCGACAATTTTGAAGGCCCCGTTGAACATAGATTCAATAAAAGCACAGGACTCTCTACGGTGATGCATAATAGATAAAAGAGTTTCATTGAATGAATCCATGACAAATGATGTTAAATATTCAAAGACATGGCGACTATCACTACTACCTCCATCATTGCTACCACTTTTGATGTGCTGTAGATGTTTGAACAACTAATACTATGGTCGCTGTATAAGGTAGTGCACTATGTACATTGCAGGTTTGATTATGAATAACCGAGAATAAGTTCTAAGGGGACATGTGATGACCGATGCAAGGGTGTACTGAAGGAAAGAGAAGAAAAAAAACGTCAATGCAGAGAACACACTGGAAGAACAAACCGGTCACTCACCATAAGGTACATGTGAGAAACCACACCTAATTTCAGCTGGAGATCATGCCTGTATCCTCCCCATCTTCTCCGAATATCTCAGCGAATATCTCCTTCCCATAAGTAGACAACGGAGGCAACCGATCTTGATCGTTTGCGGATAAACTAGAAGACGCCGACGGGCACAATGTAGTTGGCGATGGAGACACTGTTTTCATTCTTCTGATCCTTTCGTCATTCCAAATAGTCTCAAGCGATTCTGCAATGTTCTTCAACCCCCATAAGAACCCTCGATCCGGCTGATCCGGGTAATGAGGCGGGAATCTTGCATATATGAGCCCAGTTCCTGGGTCAATATCAGCGACGTATCCCTTTCCACTCGTCACCTCCTCCACTCTTGGGAGTTGCGGGGCAGTATACCCAGGAGAATAACGATCGAATGATGAATCAGGGTACGGTAGCCAGTCGGTTCCAGTGGTAGTATGAACAAAGTCCACTAAACGTATATTGACCTCTCCACGTTTCCTCGGCCGATTATTGCCATTGCGCTTGGCAACGGGACCAACAAGCAGATCTTCACTATGTGACTTTCTTAATGATGGAGGTTCTTCATTTCGTTCTGCTGTGCTCGCTGTAGCCCACTTGGGATGAGAAGAAATAGTTGAAGGAGTAATTGCGGTCACTGGCGAAATTGGCGCGCGTCCGGGCTTGGAAAGATGTTTTCGCCTCTCCAGAGACTCTCCTCTCCGCTTTCGCGATGAAGGCTGCTCGAGCGTGGAGGCCTTGAAGGCATCTTGGGTCTCCTTGTCTCCATCGTATATCAAAAGCAGGGAGCAACCATAGAATCGAAACCCCTTCAACCGATTAACTATCTTCGCGAGAGAGTAGATTTTCTGCAAGATGACAGGTATCTGGTACGCCAGCAGTGTCTTCCCGTCGTGCAGGAAAGAAGCCAACACCGATGGAAACTCATCTGGCTTCACTTCACGCCCTCGATATTTGTCTTGTGTCACATATGACTGAGTGACCCTGTTCCAAACCTAAACGGATCGGATGAGAGAAAGAGAAGAATTAAACGAACGCTCGATTCTTGTCTGAATCACTTGAACTAACCTGCATACCGCACACCCTGACGCCAAGCATTCTGCTAGTAGTCCTGTCGCACTTCTTTCTCTGGCTCTTCTTCTTGACAGGGGTAGCATCCATACCATATTGCCTGGTTCCCATTTTGAGATCCAGCACGCATGAATTCTTCAACTTTCCGGTCAAATCTTCCATCAAAATGAAGTGATTTTGTCGAGGACCGGTTGATTCCGTACCGAGAGAACTTGTACCTATTGTAGAGTCGGTTGCTGGTAGCGGTAGTAAACTCGGTGGAGGCGAAACTCTATCTTTGGATGGTGACGAAGATATCTTCCGAGAAACAGACC
Organism: Sarcodon sp. MG97; assembly: GCA_003313065.1. NCBI lineage: Eukaryota > Fungi > Basidiomycota > Agaricomycetes > Thelephorales > Thelephoraceae > Sarcodon > Sarcodon sp. MG97. The sequence continues at coordinate 222,778 of QGOD01000020.1, forward strand.
GTGTCCGAAGAAGAGGTTCGTCCAGTGACCGGGATCGACTTCTTCGCCTGCCGATTGGCACGAAACGATCACCAAGTATCTCGTTGATATCATCTTCGTGTCTCGGTGTCTTCTCGTAGTCCATGTCGAAAATAGCCTGCAGTTCATCACCTCGCTCCCTTTCCCTCCAAAGTTGATCTTCAGCCGCATCTGCCTCCTTCTCTAGTGCCTCCATAACTTTGATCTTCTCCGTAGTCACAATCAGGTTTTCGCTCTGCACTCTTCTCAAATGACATCCCATTACTCGTCCCTCGGCTCCTGCATCAGTAACCTCTTCGCTCCTAAGCCGTTCAAGCTGCCGCAGCTTCCTCCGCATCCCTCCAGCAGCCAACCGCTCCTCACTTTCAGTGTCAACAACAGTCCCCTCTTCACCTTCAACATTTGATCGATGTGTGTGTAAATCAGAGATGGAAGACAAATCGGGTTCCCACTTTCGGTGTGCTCCGTTCAAGCCAGTGCTATGAAGCCTCTTCGATAACCGCTTCAAAATAGTACTGAATATGTGGTCTTTTAACTTGGTGTTGACCACCGTAGACCCGGTCCCACCAAATGGCCCAACGTTAGGTGATCGAGGGCTTCCTATTCTCGTTACGGCAGATATGGTAGGAAGCTTGTCTTCAGATCCTGTGGGGAGATGGGGTTCACCATCCGTGGAAGAACCAGCAACAGACACGTGTGCGCCCAGGGCGTCGGCGGAAAATGATTTCCTATAAATCCTGGGCGAGTTCAAAGGCGCTGGCGCCTCGTCTGGGGTGCTACCTAAAACAGGAAACCTTGCCAACGGGCTGCGTTGCACATGAAGTTTCCCTCCCGAACCATCACCTAGTCGTTCAGTGCGAAGTTCCGGGCTAGAGGCAACGCCGTTACTCAATGCTGGCCTCATTTTTCCTTCTCCTACGTCAGACGAAAAGTACGAGCCTCCTGTGGTGTACGACTGCGACAGGGACGTCGTTCTGAACCATTTACCGCAACCAGCCTGGTTCCTTAGCATCCAGTGTGGGACTATATGACGATTTCTATCCAGGGCCACTTCAGGGAATTCAGTCTCCTTATCACCCCCGTCATCTCCTGAGAGTCCCTTCATAGTTTGCCGATTACTTTGGGTAGGATCCAGGGCTGATGGTTTTCTTGGGAGCAAGATAGGATTTTTTAGTCGAGGTGGGACAGTGGATTCTTCGTACATTACTGGTGTAGACCGAGGCTCGGTGGTAGGTGAAGGATCTGTCGGTTTGGCTACTCGCCGATATGTCACTAACATGACTCCTAGATACCTGGGAATAAAACCTAACAAAGGCGGAGCTTCTCGTTCAACGGCTTCATAAAAGAGGTTTTCGCGAGATACGAGAGGCTTTTAATAAAGTCAAATCAGACATGATCAAAAGCAAAAATTACAAGTTGATTTGAATAACGAAATAAAGAAGTAGATTGTCAACATGAAAATCTCTGACATCATGAGAGAGCTGAGCTAACTTACCTTACAGACAGCTCTCTTTGTAAATTTATAGATCGCACTATGTCCACCAACCTGGTTACGAAACGGTCGAAGAGGTATATGGGGCAAGCTTTCTTGGGAGACATTCGTCAAACCACCAATAGAACCGGATCCGAAAGCATCTTCAGCGTTGACTTCACCATCCTCATCTATAGCTGATTCTGGAAGATGATGCAAATACTCGTTCAGTTCTCCAATATCATGAGACGAGGCTGCCGGATGGCGAAGCCTAGATGACGTTAGCAATCCTACACCATCATCGTCTACTTCCGTATTATCGTGCCGAACATAATGGCTGACGACAGGCGGAGGCGACAACAGAGTCCCTTGAAATGGTGACAAAGGTGGCACAGAACACGTAGAGGCAGTAGAGGCAGAACTGGATGAAATGGAGACTGCATCGTCTTCCCAACTGGAATTGTCTTCGTCTTCTGTTGTCCACTGGGAGTAGGACCGTACGGATGAGGGTAATGATGGTAAATCTGACAATAATGACGAGGGCGGGCGACGGGATGCTTCATTGGGAGATTCAGCTGGTGTTTGTCGTGAGGACGGTGAAGGTGATGTAGCACGGGATCTGTGATCATATTTGTAAAGATGGTGATGCTTCGTTGGGCTCTTGAACATACGAGATGGAGGAGAACGAGATGGTGAGGGCGAAGGAGGATACTGACGAGACCGTGATGAAGCTACAGGCGATGGCTCGACAGGTTTACGTGGTTCCTGTAAGTCTTGCTCGATATCCTTAATAGATAAATCCTCATCATAAACACCCCTTTGCCTGGGGCGACCACGGCCTGCAGAGGAGTCCACAAAGACTTCCTTCCTCCATTGAAGTAAATCATTGATCACGCTCTCTCGAACAGACAGAGATCTATCTTTTCGTCGCTTGGAATCAGCGGTTTCTCTAACAACAGTACTAGAAGAAATTCCGATACTATCTCTCGTGCGAACTCGCTCGAGAGTAGCACTGCTTTTGTCTCTACGGATTGCAGCAGATTCGCGATCTGGCCATTCAGAACGTTTGACAAATTCATATTCTGGCTGAGCAAGTCGATCGGAATGATGGACAGAGGTGACTCTTCGTTTAGCAGGAGAGGGAGAAGGATGATCAAAAGCATTAGAATCTTCCTTTACTGGAGTGGACGTTGATTGCCTAAATAGATCGAGTGAAGCAGCAACCTTGCGTCCTATCCCAGATGACGGAAGATGTTGTTGAGCTTTGGAGGATGCTGTGGTGACATCGGATGAGGCTGATGAAGAACGAGATAGGGGTTTGCGCTTTGACATGGCAGGAAAGGAATGTAGGGAGGGAAGCATGGAGGAATGATGGGGCCCAGTCCCCGTGGAGGACTCGCGGGGTGCTATGGTAGGTCCTGTCTCTGTCACAGATCCATCACTCTGAAAATCGGGAGGATTGTGAGAATGAGAGAGATGATAAATCTTGTGTGACTTTGCGCGACGGAGCATTGGGGTAAAAGAGTCATCTGGTAATGACTTCTTGTCGAGACAAGGGGATGATGGAGAGCTTACATTTCTCGAACTTGGAGGCGATGGGGGAAGTTTGAAGTACCTTTTACGAGGCTCAACAACTCCGGACATTTACTAAATACTCGTAGGGCGGACTGTGGCCTCGAATATTAGAAACCGAACAAGCGGAGTGAGATGTAGAAGGAAGCAAGGGAGGACTGGACAGTATAGCCAGAGAGTATCTAAGGAAGCGGCGATAGGTGCGCTTTGACGACGAATGGCCGATGAAGCATCCAGCAGTGTTAATGGCGTGGTTGGGACAATGGTTGTACAGGGAGGAGAACGAGATCCGCAATGTTTTTCCTTTACAAGTTTTGACTTTGTGACGACACTTGGGAAGTTACTGTATCCACGTGCGTCCCCTGCCTAATCGGATCTCTGGGCCGGGTTTCTTGCGTCTTTCTCTTTCTCTCTATCTCTCCTACCTGCTCTCATCTTAGTCCTGTCTGACTTGCTGCCGACCCGCACGAGTATGCTTTCCGCACATTTCCGTTTGTACCTAGTTACTTTCTGATGCCTTTTGCTTGCTTGTCACGGCGATATGTTGATTGTTTAAGGAACCCACGTTCGACCATTCAAACATGTGCCCAGGCTCTGATACTATCGCCGTCGTCATTTGTACGTATCATCAAAACACGCTGCACGAGCTGTCTTTTACGTCTGTTTGCACGCAGTTTGTCTGGTTTATTTGTGTTCTGCTCAAGTTTTCGAGCCAATCCAGGACCCTGCGAATCAACAAATCGCAACCCTTCTTTTATCCGATGCTTTACCGTTATCGCATCACAGATTTACTTCTTTCGAATACTTGCTCTTATCATGTTCAGGATCTTGACGTTCTGCTTAAACTAGGAAATCTCCTTCTCCACCTCAAGCGCCGCGTTGGAACGCTTATCACTGAGCCTTGGAGTTTGTTCGTCGCAAGCATACCCAGCAGGAATTTCCAGTGAATACTAAAATCACGAACGCCATAATTGCATCCAAAATTTTCCAAGGGAAATGGGGGACACCAAATAACAGAGCCGGTCATTTTATCGGCATTTTTATATACCCCAGCACTACCCCATGGAGACCTCGTCTAATACCTTTTTCCTACGATGTTTGCAACCTTCGACCAACTGCTTCCTATTGAATTTCAAAAACTTAATCAAGCCGAGACTTGACTTCGTTTCGTTCACAGATGAGACTAGACTAGAAGGATCAAATCGGGTTATTGAAGTATTTCGAACACTGTAGAGCCGGTTCCACAACGGAAAGAACACCGTTAGCAATGGACCGACAAGGTGATGACAACCCGAAACCATAGTCATCACCCTTCCCTCGGCTGAATGTTTTACGAGTCATCCGGTTCTATGAATCTCGACAAAGCAAAGCGGCATCTGTACTGCATAGTAAGGGATTAGGATCCTTGTGAAGCAGTCGCGTGACACCCCGGGGATAATTGGGACATGGACAACAGGTTTCGTCAACCTACTCTCTGGCCCTTCAGAGCAAATATTCTATCGTGCCTATCTGATAAACCAAGCGGGTGCTGTATCTATGGGGACTTGTTTCGCGTACAGTCGCGCTGTCTTTTGATTATTGTATTGACGTGTAATGACCATTGGTACATGTGTAGAGAATGTAGTAACTCGCAAATTGCGTGTTTTCAGCGCATTTACGACCGCATGGCTCACTTTTTATCATAGCCATCTTCGACTTCCGAATAGTCACCCTGAAACTTTAAATGGGTGACTACCAAAGCACCAACCCCAACGTAGGCTCAAAATCATGCTCACTGCTACACCTTTCGAGTTGACAGACAATCTACCCTGGATGCCAGAAACTCAAGTCAAAGCCTCTGAAGCAAAATAAGTACAAAGTCCCGAAAAGCTCCAAATTCATCGTTATCGTCAATCCACCTTTCGAACCCCACAGGTCTAAACCAGGTGAACCACGCTTCCCCCGCACTTCGAATAACTACTACGCACGACTTGTTTACTGGCTCCGAGCCATCTTTGATGGGCGGCACCTAGTGACCTGTGTTTTCGGCTTGGACAAGTACTCTGAGACAGTTATCGTCGAACTCGAACGTGATGTAGATTTTGAGCCTTACCTTGGTGCCCACTATTGGCGAGAGGTTCTTGCAGATGCTCCAAGCTTTCTAGAGGCGGAAAGGTGCAGCAAGATCTTTGAATACGACTTTGAAAAGTTTGGTCATCCCGCTGAGATACAACGTGAATTGCCCTCCATGTCTCTGCTCGGAATTGGAAGCAACGTCTGACTTGCGTAATTTACAGGGTGGGCTGAGTATTACCCTGATACAACTAACGATAAAGGCCTTCCGAATGTTCGACGACCATACCCAAGGGGCCATTATGCCATGGTTCCTGGAGGAAGAGATTCGTTTTGTAAACCATTACCACCAAACAGAGGTCCTACACCCTCTCCACCTCCAGAGTCCCTTGAAGAACAAGTGGCAAGGCCGAAACTAGAAGGTAGTTTCACGAACATCTACCAAAAAATTGTATTAACCGGCATTTCCCAATTCAAGAATCAAGTTATGTCGGGAAATTTGATCCATACGAAGCAGGTATGCTCTCTCGTTCACTCACTTTCGTACACTAATCTGGAGAGCAAAAATCTCATAGAAGAAAATGCATTCTCGCTCCTTCGATCCGACGCTTCTGTTAAACAAGAGCCTTCGAACTCTAGTGTCTACGTCAAACATGAATTCAGGGAGCCCAAACTTGAAAGTAAGTTCCAACTGTTCCAAACGAACACGACTGTCCAAGGTTATCTCCTTCTAGTGGAGGACCCAATGTCGAACGACTTGTTCCAGCAACGTCGAGCTGCAAAGCGACGAACGCAACCCGCTTCAGCTGTAAAGCAGGACCCCAACCCGGTCACTTCCCCTACATGCTCTTCTACTTCTACAGTAGTAAAGTCGGAGGATCCCATACCCCACGAATTGAATGAACTGTTTCAGCAACATCAAGCTGCAAAGAAGCAGATACAAGCTACTTCACTTGTAAAACAGGATCCCGACTTTGCCGTTGACCCTTCATCCTCCTGTGCGTCCACGGCAGGAAATTCGGACGACCCAACGCTCCACGAATTGAAAAAACTGTTTCAGCAGCGTCAAGCTGCAAAGAAACAGGTGCAAACTGCTGCAGCAGTAAAGCAGGAGTCCGATTTGATTCACCCCACCCATACTATGCCCTCTTTCGTTCCTACGGTGGTGAAATCCGAGGACGAACTTGCCAAGGTCTCAGCACGTGAACTCCAAGATAGGCAAAGTCATTGTGTTGTTTTCAATTTCATCTTCTGCAGTTTGTTGACCCTGATGATAGGTCACCAACCCCCCCTACCTGTCCTGTCAAGACAACAGGGAACCGCGCACCATTTGATACCTCCAACTTCATTGCAGCCTGATTCGGATCCCAAGACTCTGAAGCGGGAATTTGGCGAGCCGAATCTGACTGAGCGAGAGTCGGTCACAAATGGTAATCCTACAGTTTTACCACAATTTAGTCGGCGTGAGTTTTTTTATAATAGGAGACGATCTGTTATTTATTTTCAATTCAGCGGCTGGAGGACGCGCAAAGAGAATGAAGGCCGAGGACCTTTTTTGATGACCGTCTAACCAAGAAGGCTCTGATCTATAATTCCTTATCACTTCGTGTCAGTGGACACAGCCATATGCATCGAGATATGTATTCACTAGCTACGACGGTCTAATTAGATCTTTTTGAGAACTTCCTCGACAACTTCACCCGTCTTGCTCCTCCCGCCCAAATCAGGAGTGAGTACAGATCCCTCTCTGATAACCTCATCGACTGCATTTTCAATCCGGACTGCGCCAGCTGAGTACCCCAAGTGGCGTAGCATGAGCGCCGCGGAACGCATAGACGCCAGAGGGTTTGCAATCGATTTGCCTGCGATATCGGGCGCGGATCCATGAACTCTGACAATAGAGATCAATCAAGATACACATGTGATTTCAGAAATACACACGGTTCTCCCATGACGAAGGTATCTCCTGCGTTGACAGACGGGACTAGTCCCAAAGAACCTACTAATGCCGCCGCTGCGTCCCTGGATAATTCGGTCAGCAGTGTTCGCATCCTTGGGTGAAAACCTACGAGATGATGTCTCCATATAGGTTCGGAGCAACCATCACGTCGAAAATACTTCATATCAAAAGTCAGCGGTCTGATTCCGTTGTGGGATTATAGAACCCACCTAGGCTCCCGGAATAAACTTCGGAAAATTCTTTCAGTGGGAATACAACAAGGAACCGGGGTTAACACTTTCTCACCGGTATACGGCGCTATCCACTATCTGCTCAGAAAGGTTGACAGAATCGTACTTGCCGTGCAATTCGGGCTGCGATGGAACAGCACGAATTGTTTCGCGGAACAGCCCGTCAGTTACTGATAATACATTTGACTTATGGATTATCGTAACGAGCTATGCGATTCATCAGTATATGCGTCGTGGAATTAATGACGTGTGAACCTTTCGGGGGCGGTTCAGGGCAATTTCGAAAGCAATTTTGCCGATTCGTCTTGACGCACGTTCACTGATTAACCTGGTTGCACGAGCTTCACGCCCATTTGGTGTTGACGTGATAGTTTCTTGTTTAATATACTGGCAAATAGTAATAGGCAAATTCCAATTAGATTCGCAAGAACCGGACCACTCACAAGGCATTCGGTATTTTCACGAACGACCACAAGATCTACGTCAGGTTTCGCTGTCGGGTCGGATGCGACCTTGGCCGGTGGATCAACTAAAGGCACGTCCGATAAATTTACATACTTACAGAAATCACAGGTCTAATATTCGCATACAGATCGAGCTCCTTGCGAAGAGACACAATCGGCGACGAATACCCGACCACTTTCTTTGATGGCGAGCTGATTCCTTTCACGTTTGAGTACATTTCAGGGCAGGAGAAGAAACGTGCACATACCTGACGGCGCCAAACAAGGCGCAGTCGCACTCTTTCAATGCTCTGTAATAATGAAGTCATGTAACTAACACTTATGGGAGGTGTATGATCAAACCTGATAGTTTCTTCGGGCAGTGCGGTGCCAGTTTTTGTAAACAACTCAAAGCCTGCTAGCAGATCTACAAATTCAGGTTTTGGTATATCAGATCCTAATGCCTCCAAAGCGGCTTTTGCGGCCTATATTGCGGTATAAACCGAGCTCGTCCACCAAAGGAGTTTGCAGTACTAACAGGAATAACTTCTCGTCCAATTCCATCAGCTGGTAATAGCCCCACCTTCAGCGACGAACGAGCTGTGGTGGTTATAGAGCGTGATGCATGTCGTAACCCTGTTCGCAGCATTAGAGAAATACAGGAAGCGACAAAGGGCAACTTGAAGCACTTTTTGTCAAAAAGAATTGACAGTTCGGCGTGACTGGCGGTCACGATCACATGTCCAAATCTCGTGGCTCGAGATCGCGTCACGTTCTTATTTCCTCCCCATGGCACAAACCACGTCCTCGTCGCGTTCAATCCTGCACAACCAGACAAATGTTTACTCCGACGGAACGCTCAATTCGTTTCTTGTCCCTTGCAAGCGTTCCTCAGAGGACAAGGGCTGTGGAGAGTCCAGGAAACGCGTTCGCTTATCGACCGTTGAGAACGATAATGGCACAGATCTAGACGCGACTGACAGCGACGTTGATATGGATAACTTTGAGCCTATCAAGTCTCATAATATCTCCCTGTTTTCGATGATCCACAACATGCATCGAATGCGACCAAATGCATTTTCCAGGCTGCCTACTAGTGCGTGTTTATCTGTATCCCTTGTCACTGGTGCCTAACTGTACGATTGGCCTTCTAGTCCCAACTCGGCACATTCTCGGGTCTTTTGTATCGGCGAATAAAGCAGATGTATACAAATGTGATTCGACGCGGTCTGATTCGCATCTCACTCTCCCATACGCTTGTGCATACTCCCATGGTAAGTATGGCTCTCTATAGACTTTACAATGCTAAGGGGTGTCGTAGCGGCGAAACAAGGAGGAAAACCACTACTTGCAGTCGCCACGGAAGAAGGAGCTATTCATATTCTCGACACAACCAAAAGACGCGACTGGGATTATGGTACCTGCTCTATGTCCAACCCGTGAACCTTAACAAGTGCTGATATGCGCACCTTAGAGTCACAACGTACAACTCTTCAACCACACGCGAACGGAATATTTGACGTAAAGTGGCATCACTCCGACGACCTCCTCGCAACAGCCTCAGGCGACCTTTCTGCAGCCGTCACATCATTATCAGCAAATGCCCCAATTGCGAGTTTGTGTGGTCATTCAAGCACCGTAAAATGTGTACAGTGGAATCCCCAACACAGGAACATCTTATGCACCGGTGGTCGGGATGGAAATATTCTGGTGTGGGATTTACGAGTAGGGGACAATCACCAAAGCATCCTAGGAAACAATGGGCAGGAGACCTTGTCTCCCGTGATTACAATTCCTCGAGCACACGAAGATCTCAGTTCTAAACCAGGACGAAAAGGAAAGAAACTTGCCAGGAGCGTCACGAGCGTCACATATCCCGAAGGGAAACCCTTCTCTCTACTTAGCAGTGGTTCATTTGATGGGTTCGTTCTCCATCGTATTCTGTAGACCTGCCTAACTTTGTGTCTTCACCAGCATCCTTCGAGAGTGGGACATTCGCCTCCCGACGCGCAAATCCAAGTCTCCCAAAAAACAACTTCGACCGGTCCTCACGTCCACACTTGACCCAACAGTCTTTTCAGAAGATGCTCGGCGTGCCCGAGGTATTACCAGTGTCACGATGGGCTCTGGTCCTACACAAGGTCTCTTTTTCGCTCTCGGGAATGATTCACATATTCGCACGTACAACGCACACACGCTTGATCCCCTGCCTCAGTCAACGTTCTCTCACCTAAATATGCAAACCAATTCCTTTTATGTCAAGTCATCGCTTTCACCCTGTGGTAAATGGTTGGCTACTGGATCTTTCTCGGAAGGGAGGGCATTTGTTTTCGATGTCAGTAATGTAGGCAATACCGTGCAATTTGAGGGAGCAACAGCGGGGGTTCAACTGAAGGGGCATGTTGGAGAAGTTGGTGCAGTTGACTGGGCGCGGGACACGCTGGCCACTTGCGCAGATGATGGCACGGTAAGAACATGGCGGCCAGATATCGATGTGTATAACAGATGCATACAAGATCCGCAGGAGGAAAAATGGAATTGGTGTTGGGCAAATGACCTGCAAGTTCCAGAACGAACTTGATGTGGTTGAGCCTGTAATCCCCCGCAGCTATAGATTTGCGCGCCTTGTTGATGGGTATTCAACGACATTCGACGTGTGTTAACCATGTAGATATTCATTGAGTCATCATAACTAGCAAAAGGTGATTTTCCGGTACGTCATCAGTGGTACTAGGAGTGAACCAGATCCATGAAGGACATAAGCTCGGATGTCCAGTATTTACGCCCACTGGTCAAATATCCATTCCGTCTGATCATCCAGCTGGGCATAACGGAAGTAGAAGACGCACAATGAGTAGGTGTTCAGAGGAGGCAGCAGTAGACGATGACGTTATGAGAATAGTACTTTCCGCTTTGGGCGCAGACTTTTTCATACCAAGTCATTGAAATGTCCATACGGCCATGTCTGCTCTCTTTATCACGGCTATTACCATCCACCACTCCCCGAGCTGCCCGTCTCGTATGCGCCCCTCGACCCCGCAGACGCAACTTCACACATACAAGAAGCCCCCTTGCCGCACCCGCTGCACAGCGGACTATCCA
>QGOD01000020.1:237031-276852 GCA_003313065.1 Sarcodon sp. MG97
CTCTAGTCCATGACGCATACATACGGTTGAGGTTCATTGACCTCATTACATAATGATAAATCGTGACAGCGTGACTCCTGGGCCGCGAAGTAATTGTGTGTGACAGTGCACGATCAGGTGCTCGCATCTGAAATTTCATGCAGTTAGTGCACAAAACACTCCTGTTTGTCTTTCGCAACATCTGAACGAGCAAATCTTACTCCTCAACCACCCTGTCTGCGAAAATGCCAGAAAACCAGATATTCAAGGTACACTTTCCGCCACAAAGTGACTTTCTATCCTACAACCCCCCTGAAATGTATCATCTAGGCCACGTATAGTGGGATTCCTGTCTTCGAAATGTATGTGATTTGGCCATAGATAACCACCATGCCTTATTCTTATGTGTACTAGGATGTGCAAAGGCATCGCTGTCATGCGTCGTCGATCCGATTCGTGGCTCAATGCTACCCAGATTCTCAAAGTTGCCGGGTTTGACAAACCACAACGAACTCGTATTCTCGAGCGAGAAGTTCAGAAGGGAGAACATGAGAAAGTTCAAGGAGGTTATGGAAAGTATCAAGGTGTGTACATTTTCTCGGGCTCTGCATTACCCATCACGATTTACAATGAATTCTAGGCACTTGGATCCCATTGGAAAGAGGGGTTCACCTTACGAAACAGTACAACTGTGACCAGCTTCTCCAACCCATAATGGATTTCCAGCCCGACTCTAAAAGTCCGCCCCTTGCACCAAAGCATGTCGCTGCTCCTGGATCCAAGGCGCCACGCCGTACCGGTCCAGTGCAAGAGGCATCTACTTCAGGTATGACGACGCGTTCTGCCAGAAGACACGTACATGATGGAAACTCGGACGTGGAGACGCTTTCAGAACGTGGTTCTGGAGATGGGTCTTTGCCACCCACTCCTTCAGATGTTGCATCGTCTAGCTCCCGCACCCCTTCTCCGATTGGCACGAATGCTGATTATGACTCAGGCGAAGGAGAAGTGGATTCGCCTTTGGCGAGTGCTTCTCGCAAGCGTAAATCCAAGCGATCACGTCTCACTGCGAATCCTCCGGATGACAATCGCTCAACAGACCCTTCGACATATGCCGATCAGATTCTTGAGTATTTCATCTCAGACACGAACCAGGTCCCTCACATTCTCATTTCACCTCCCGCGGATTTCGACCCCAATATGGCTATTGATGATGATGGACACACCCCTCTCCATTGGGCAAGTGCCATGGGCCGCATACGAATCGTCAAGTTGGTCTTGTCTGCGGGTGCTGACATCTTCAAGGTTAACAAAGCCGGGCAAACAGCTCTTATGCGCAGCGTTATGTTTGCGAATAACTACGACATCCGAAAATTCCCAGAATTGTATGAACTTGTTCACAAGTCCACGCTGAATATAGATCATTCCAACCGCACTGTTTTTCATCACATCGTTGATGTCGCAATGACCAAAGGAAAAACACACGCCGCCCGATACTATATGGAGACCGTGCTCAATCGTCTTTCAGATTACCCCAAGGAGCTTGCGGATATCATTAATTTTCAGGACGAAGACGGCGAAACTGCTTTGACTCTGGCTGCTCGATGTCGAAGTAAACGTCTAGTAAAACTCTTACTCGATCATGGCGCCGATCCTAAAATCGAGAACCGAGATGGGAAAAGCACTGAAGACTATATTTTGGAAGATGAACGGTTCAGGTCGTCACCCATCATGCCCTCTCGTGCTTTATCCATGTCCTTTAGGAACGCGCAGGCAGCTTACCCCCCCTTGAATGCACACCCAATGTACGCTTTTGCTCCTGCGAACGGAGATCGTCCGCCTTTGCATCATTCTGTCGCTGCACAAAGAGCCAGCACCAAATGCGTGAACGACATGACATGTATGTTAGATAATTTGGCAGCTTCGTTTGACAAGGAGCTGAGAGATAAGGAGAGGGATATGAACCAAGCTACTGCGTTGCTTGCAAATATCCAGGGAGAGATCCTAGAGAGTCAGAGGGCAGTGGGACACCTGCAAGGACAGTCTCAAGGATTGCAACAGATGACAGAGAAGCTCAAACAACTGGAAGAGGAGTTATATATCAAGATGGGTAAGCGGTATCGGCTGGGTTGGGAGAAGTGGGTGAAAGACGAAGAAGACAGAGAGAAGTCAATCCGTGATTCCAATGACGGCCTCCTTTTGGCCCCTGTTGGCGAACAAGGAGAGGAGGGGTCGCCGTCCTCGTTAAGCAAAAAGCGAAAGGCCGAGGACATTTCAGATTTGTTAGAATTATACACTAATATTCCGTCTAGCCCCGAAGTGCTCAAGCAGGAATGTGAGAAAATGAGGGAGGATGTCGGGCAGTACAGAAAACGGCGAAAGGCAGCTTTTGGTGATTTGGTGAAGTTCCAGGCTGAAGCAGGGACTGGCGGGAGAATGGCTGAATATAGGCGGTTGATTGGTGCTGGATGTGGGCTGCAGTCCTCTGAGGTGGACAACGTATTGGGAATACTTGCCGAGGTATGGTACATATAACTCTCCGAACGACTCCTCGAATCTGACTTGACGCACAAGACACTGGAAGCAGAAGAGCCTACGACTTGGACATCCGGTTTACTTTTACCGTCGAGAGCTGCTGCCACATTTGTTGGATAGAACATTGTCCTCGTGCCATGGATATGTGTGGGCGTGTGTATCGTATATATTACTTACATCTGTAATCTCTCGGATTCTAACTTTTCCTTGCTTGCGTCACCGTATCACTAATGCAAGCGACCGCAAGATAACAACGGATAACCGACATAGTGGCACGTGGCCCAACACCTTTCGCCATAATGGAGCTTTCCGTCGGACTGGTAACCTCCCTCCTTTTGTCTTGTACTTTTATTTTTTTTCCCCTTGTATACTGCCAACGATGAAGTCTTTGCGGAAATCTCTCAATGGCAATAGGGATAACAGGGATCACGTCCTTCAACACATATCAACACCAATTCCTATACCTGCCCTCTCTAAACCATCTCCATTGACTCCACCAAATAAAGTCATCCGCGCTATCGCAGAGTACAAGTCACAAGCTCCACAACAGCTGTCTTTTCATAAAGGCGATTTCTTTCATGTTCTCAAAGAGGTCGATAATCAGGGCTCTTGGTACGAAGCGCATAACCCAATGACAGGCGCTCGGGGGCTTGTTCCGAGAGCATTGTTCGAGGAATTCTCCAAGGGCAATACTACGTAGGTGCTGCTATCTTCAATTCAACCACAATCTTCCTGATCATTTATAGCACTCGGTCCTCTACATTCGGCTCCCCAAAGCTTGATAGCTCACTTACAACCTTGCCTAAATCCCAAGTGTTCTACGCTGTAGTGCTCCACGACTTTATCGCCGAGCGTGCAGACGAACTAGATGCTAAAGCTGGTGATCCCATCTCTGTTGTTGCTCAATCGAATCGTGAATGGTTTGTTGCAAAGCCTATCGGGAGGCTGGGCCGGCCTGGCCTCATTCCTGTCTCTTTTGTTGAAGTCCGGGATCCCGCTACCAATCAACCGATCCATGATGTCGATTCCCTTATGGATCTCGGCGCATTACCCAAAGTCGAAGAATGGAAACGCCAGATGCTGAACTACAAAGCTACGAGCATATCTCTTGGCGTATTGGACGAGGTTTCTATGAATGCGGGTGTAGCCAATAGCCCTTACATGCCAAAATCTTCAAGTCCGTCTTTAGATGCAGAGCGTCCGGGATCCCAGCAATCTCAGGGTGACGAATCACGTTCCCCGTCTCCTGCCCTACCAGAAGGCATTCTTCTTTCGGCAGAGGTTGTCTCCTTTCATTTGGAAATGGATGAATACTGGTTCCGCATCCATGCTTTGTTTCAACCGTTCGACCCGTCCGGGGGCAACAGCCTACCTCCCGCAAAACAGCATATTCTTTACAGATGCTACAACGATTTCTATGACTTCCAGATGGAACTACTCAAAAATTTCCCTGCTGAGGCTGGACGTAAATCCGACCACCCCTCACCTCGTTTAATCCCATACATGCCCGGTCCAGTGGATCGAGTGAATGACGCGATAACTCTTGTTCGAAGGGAGGAACTCGATAAATACCTGCATAACTTGTGCAAACTAAAAGATACCACTGCCCGATATATCCTAGAGTCTGCGGTTGTACGGAGATTCTTGGCAATCAAGCCAGGTGATGCCGAGGCGGATATCGAACCGTTCACCCACGAGATAAACGCACTTTATAGCCACAATGATTCAGCGATTGATTATGGAGAGTCAAGTCCGGCGGATGATGTAGACGTCCTCGGTGATCAGATGGAGCGGATGAAATTTTCGCAGCAGCAGTATGGAAGCGATGGATCGGACTACGGAGATCGCTCCCAGGACCCTTATGATTCCAATCAAAACGGATTCAATTCACGAGACTCGTATCCAGTACAGCAACACCCATATGCCACTGCCCAAAATCACCAACGGACCGGTTCCGTATCACCATTCCATCGCACATCCGCGTACAATTCATCACGTTCTACGTCTCCATTACCAGAGCGAATAAAGTCGACTGTATCACCATCACACAATCATCCGTATGCTACGGCAGGTTGGAGTGGCTATAACGCAACTGACGATTACTATGGGTCAAATGAACTTGGTCGATCGTCCGTTGCCTCCGTTACGACTCCAAATACCCCCTCGACCCGATCTTCACAACCATCGCTTTCGTCGAGATCACGGTCACACTCTAATGCAACTAACCTAAATACGCCTCCCATATCTGCAACGAACCCGCAAACTGCATTTGTGAAGATCAAGATCTTCGATAGCGTAACAGAGGATCTGATTGCCATCAGAGTGCACCCAAAGGTTACCTATTCGCAGTTGATGGAGAAGGTTCAGTCGAGACTAGGCGGTAATGTAGTCAACCTTCGGTATAGGGATAGCATGGGTAGTGGCTTTGTAGATTTACACGATGACCAGGAGTTGAGGACATGGGTAGAGACCGCGGACAAGCATGTGTTGTATGCCGATTGACAAGTCAAGAGTGTAGATATCGTTGTAGGTACGTGTGTTATCTGTTTGGCTTGTGTATCGCTTTTGATCCTTTTATTTTACCAGAAGCTGACTTGTGTACACCGGTGATTACTAGCCTGTAATGTGTGGTGTAGTGTAGATCATATATTCGATGTTATCTGTACGAACGAGGCCGCAGAAGCGAACGGCTTTTTGATAATCCTATTTGAATTGTGACCTGTTGTGGTATCCTATCCAGTCCTGGTCGTCGTCTTTTGCGCCCGGACCCAAACATCCATGACCGATTCTGTTGGCAAAACTATTACTTGTAAGGCTGCCGTATGCTGGGGTGCTGGTGAACCCTTGAAGATCGAGTCCGTTGAGGTGGCTCCCCCCAGAGCTCACGAAGTTCGCATACACATTCTTCACACCGGTTAGTGCGATTTCGCTTCAAGGTCCAATTTCGTCCGGTGACAATCAAAAATGATAGGTATTTGCCATACGGACGAGTACACTCGTAGTGGAAAGGATCCCGAGGTGGGTATGGGTCTTTCAACTTTGTCTCCTTGGTAGCGCATGACAATCGATACGTTGGACTGATCGTTTCTAAAATCAGGGTCTATTTCCTGTGGTTTTAGGCCATGAAGGTGGAGGGATTGTAAGGATGATCTTGTGCCCGATATTTCTTATGTATGTATGCTTATCGGTAACAATGGCATTCAGGTAGAGTCTGTTGGTGAGGGCGTGTCTAATGTGAAACCGGTGAGTTTCTGGTTTCCATCAGTCAAAGAGTTATTAATTCTGTGTGCGTAAGGGTGACCATGTTATCCCTCTGTACACTGCCGGTGAGGGCTACTTTGTTTATAGAGGAGGTTTTGATTGTGTGTCTGATCATATATATACTAGAATGTCGGGAGTGCAAATTCTGCAAGTCGGGAAAAACAAATCTTTGTGGTTCAGGTATTTTCTGCTCTGTTGTTTCACACTGGGAACTGGTGTCTAATGTTTGAATCGCTCCAGTGCGAGCTACTCAAGGAAAAGGCGTCATGCCAGATGGCACGAGCCGTTTTAGTATTAACGGAAAGCCGATCTATCATTTCGTTAGTTGCACTCCTTTTCTTTTATACTTGATGCTCCCAGGTCATTGACGTAGTTTTCCCGCAGATGGGAACGTCTACCTTCTCCCAATATACAGTGGTCGCAGATGTGTCGGTTGTTGCGGTAAACAAACAAGCGCCTTTAGAGAAAGTCTGTCTATTGGGATGTGGTATCACGACTGCTTGGGGTGCTGTAGTCAAGCAACCCGGCATCAAAGGGTCCACGGTTGCTGTTTTCGGGTGCGGCTGTATTGGCTTGGGTGCGTTGTGTTTCCCCCCCCCCCCAGCTACGTGATTAAATTCTCAAGGCCCCTTTTCCAGGCGTCATCAATTCATCTGTACTCGTCAATGCGTCAAGGGTCATTGCGATCGACACGAATCCCGACAAAGAATCCTGGGCAAAGAAATTCGGTGCAACAGATTTTATCAATCCTGCACAATTGCCCGAGGGCAAGCGTATCCAAGATTATCTGGTAGAGATAACCGATGGCGGTTTAGACTACAGTTTTGATTGTACTGGAAACGTACGCCCGTCATCCTATATGCTAGGAAGTGTGAGTAGGGTACTTACGCGGAACAACTTTTTTGACGCAGGTAAATGTTATGCGCGCTGCTCTTGAAGCATGTCATAAAGGTTGGGGTGTCTCCACCGTAATCGGAGTTGCGGCTGCGGGCCAGGAAATATCTACCAGACCGTAAGTCTGCTGCTCTCTCTGTCCTATGGTTTTTTGTTAATAATCGCTGCGGTAGATTCCAGTTGGTTACTGGTCGTACTTGGCGTGGTACCGCATTTGGAGGCGTGAAAGGACGAACAGAGCTTCCTGGCCTCGTCGAAGGTTTGATTTGTGTCTATATTCAATAAACTTCCTCGCTCAAACACGATACTAGATTACCTCGTTGGAAAAATCAAGGTTGACGAATATGTAACTCATCACAGGACACTTGAGGACATCAATGAAGGCTTCCACGATATGCACGTACGTACTTCACTTTGTATGATACATGTTGTTTTTTTTGACGGTTATTCAAGGCTGGAGAATGCATTCGTTGTGTCGTTGATATGAAATAGCGGGAGACATGGAGGGGATGACAATGTTGAGAGGTTGAGCACGATGTATGTTATCTTACTATGGGAGATATGTACGGAATAGACAAATCATTGTGGTTTCTGAGCGTCGGAGTAATTTCGCAAAAGATGTATAGTCTCTCGATCGATCAAAGATCGAGCTTTGTGTAACGTGACTCGGGTTCTACCGTATGACATCAATGGGCGCTCTAGTACTTGGACAATTTGGAAACTGTAATAGTTAGTATTAGTATACGGCTCGGTTCTCGATTCCTACCCGAACCCGGATTATTCATGACTTAGGGAAGAGGTTACACGATTCAGCCCGAGGGGTAGGTCGGGTGATCATGCCAGAGTAGTAAATTGGTCTTCGTTGAGCCGCTTGCATAGTACATTCAGTTCAACTTTCAGCTTGCCGGGATGCTCGGTTGCAATTGATAACCTTTCCGATATCTCTCTCTAATGACTACTGCCACTCACACGAAACAATCTGGTCTGGCGACCATAGGCAACCCTCTGCCTTCTGACCTGGACGTCGCGCTAGTCGCGACAGAATGGCTACAGGCCTTCGCTGCTGCTGTGGAAGGTGGAGATGTGGACTATATCATGACGTTGCTCAAAGGCGAAGACGCGGCCTGGAGGGATGTATTGTCCATGACCTGGGACTTCCGCACGTTTCAGGGGTCTGCGAAAATAAGGGTGTTCCTAGAAGATAGACTCAAGGCCGCTGATCTGAACAAGTTCACGCTTATTAGTGCGAGACAGGTTGCTTTAGCCCCGGATGTTGCTTGGGTACACGGTCTATTCGAGTTCGAAGTAGGTAATCTGGGCAGAGGAAATGGCCTGTTTAGGATTGTCCCAATTCATACTGGAGAATGGAGGGTGAATATTCTTTGTTCTTAGGTTGCCGATGTCTAGTTTTTGGCTGAAGAGCTCAGGCAGTAACTATCTACACCAATTTGCAAAGCCTCAAGCGCTATCCGGAAAGGCTCGGCCCGCACCGTAACCCTAACCCGGATCATGGCAAATGGCTCGAGAAGAGGCATAAAGAGTTGGAATTCGAGGGCACAGAGCCGTATGTCGTTGTCGTCGGTGGCGGACATAGTGGGTTGGATATTGCAGCACGCTTGAAGTACCTCGATGTCTCTGTATTGGTTCTCGAGAAGCAACCAAGGGTCGGCGACCAGTGGAGATCAAGATACGAGGCATTGTGCTTGCATGATCCTGTCTGTCAGTGTTCCTTGGTTTTTGTGCGAATGGCAGTGTTGTAACAAGTCGGTGCTCAGGGTATGATCACATGCCCTACTTGCCGTAGGTGTTGCTAGACCTACAATTAGCTTTCCAATCTTCACTTCTAGGTCCTTGTAGGTTTCCGGAGACTTGGCCCGTCTACTCGCCTGCTCAGAAGGTCTGTTACACTCTTGAGGATATCAGACTTTTTGCTCATGCGGTCATCTTTGAAAAGCTGGCAGGCTGGCTAGAACACTTTGTCTATTCCTTAGAGATCAATGTCTGGACTTCGTCAAACGTAACGTCTGTTACAAGGGACCCGGAAACCAAACTCTGGAATGTACTAGTCCGTAGGGGTGGAGAGAATGGTCAAGAGAGGGTTTTACACCCAGTCCACGTCGTTTTCGCAGTGGGCCTCATGTCAGGCCCTCCAAAAGTTCCCGTCGTCCCTGGGCAGGTAAAGTTTCATTCGATAACACGGCTATCATTCGTCCGTATCGCTCATCAATATGTCAAGGGAGACTTTGAAGGCCAAGTTCTACATTCTACACACCACAGATCTGCGAAAGATCATATAGGAAAGAAGGCCGGTATTTTTTGCTAGTCTGATTTATTACTACATATGAGATTCGCTAATGTGTCTTTGTAGGTTGCCATTATCGGAACAGGTACTTCGGCGCATGATATAGCGTCTGATCACGCAGAACACGGTGTTGGCAAGTCCAACCGTCTCATTTCTCACATTTGCACACTGCTGACTTTGTCTCTCTCTTTCCCTCGCATTAGACGTCGTAAGCTTTCTAATACGTTCGTACCTCGCAGGGGCAATTGATGATCGCAATCCTGTCCAAAGACCATGTATCAACGATCCCCGGTTTATATCGTCGGCATCAAGACTTTCCGAAAAGCAATGGGCGGTACGACATAATCAGTTCTGTGCCCAGTGATACTGTACATCCATTGACCATGATGCCTTGATCCCACGTCGCAGATTACACGCAAGGAGGGCCGCCACTAGATTTGGCCGATCTCGTATCAAACTCATACCCCCGCGAGTTCCAGAAGATGGCCCTCAAGAGTATTACCAAGACCTTGGCATATTTTGACAGGCATGTTCCTAAATAAATAAATAAATAACTGCACTGCTCAACTGTTAACGAAAACACTACACACACCCTTTCCCAGGGATTTACTTGATGGCTTGGCGAAACGTGGATTCAAGTATCATTTCGGCGAAGATGGCACTGGCTTGACGATAATGGCCGTGACTCGTGCCGGTGGCTACTATCTCAGTCAGTCGTTGTTTTTAGCTTTTATTTTATTTGCGGAACCTCTCATTGATTATTTCTCTCTCTCTCTCTGCGTGTGTGTGCACGTAGACGTAGGAGCAAGCGATATGATAATCGACGGCAGGATCAAACTCAAATCAGATTCGCTCCTCGAGCGGTTTACAAAGAAAGGACTGAAATTCCAGGACGGGAGCGAGCTCGAAGCAGACGTCGTCATATTTGCTACAGGGTAAACATGTCATCCGCCGTGATCACCCTTTCTCTGCATATGACAAAAATTGAAGAAAATTTTTTTTAACGTTTGTAATTTTTTTCTGTCCAGCTTCCAAGATGTACGCGAGAGTATTCGCGATATATGCGGAGACGTCGACATCAAGGAGAAGATCAAGCCAATATGGGGACTCGATAACGAAGGTGAACTTAGGTCCGTTTGGAGAGATAGCGGAGTTGAGAACTTGTGGGTCATGATGGGTAAGCGATATCGTTGTTGATTGGGGGGAGGATGTATGTATTAACCGATGGCGTACTTAGGAAACCTGGGTACAGCAAGGTATTATTCACGACACCTCGCACTGCGTGAGTCGTATATTACTTGGACGTTTCTTCCTTTCTGAACAACATCTCTTCATTTTCTAGAGATAAAGGCGATGAAGGAGGGGATATTTGGAGAAAGATACTCCTCAGAGACCGATTGATACATATCAGATTCCAGAATGTTATTTATCTTAACATATCTAGCCTGAATAGAAAGAAGCAGCAGTAATGTACACGAGCCAAACAATTACCATAATATACGAGAGAATAGGCTAACGGCAACACTATAGCTTGCTTAATAAAGGGATAAATCAGTATCGGCTTCCACGTCCTCTACCTCTTTTCCCACCGCCCCTCGTATTTCCGTAAGACTCGAAGCCGGTGTTATAAGTAGGAGCTCCTCCGTAACCTCCGCTGTAGCCGCCTCTTGGAGGATACCCACCATTTGTTGGTGGCGGCGGTCCGCCATATCCACCTTGGTATCCTTGTCCCCCAACATAGTCTCCAAAGCCACCTCTGTATCCACCTGATCCGTACGCTCCCCTGCCCCCATCTCGAGGAGGTGGAGGGTACCCACCACGTCCTGCATTTGCCTGATAATTATTGCTTCCATAAGACGATGGTGCACTGCCTGCATAACTACCGTATGGTTGTGGTTGTTGAGGAGTCTGTCGTTGATCGTAAGATGAATATGACGAGGCAGATTTGTAACCCTGCCGTGGATTGTGGGGGCGTTGATAAGAGTTACCAGACGACGAGTATTGCTGGTATGAAGAATTTTCTATTGGTGGCCCTCCTCGATATGGTTCCCTACCCACGCCATAGTTCGTGTCCCTACCGTTCGAATAGCCACCGCGGTCATTATAACCACCATAACCTCCCCTACTGCCATTTCCTCTTCCACCACCTCGATCATTACCATATCCACGACCCCTTCCTCCTCGTCGTGTGACTTCGAGATCTCCGGCTGTAAGCGTCCTCGGCGGCCTCCTAACTCCAGGTAGTAGAATCGACCTGTGAGGCGATAACTGATTTGGAAAGAAATACAATCCAGACAACGATCGATCATTCGAAATATCGGGAAGATCTTGGTCGCGGAGTGGACAATAAAATGTAGAACCTGGAATACAATCTGGATTTGGGAGCAAAGATCCATTGATACCCTTGCTTGGCTTTGGATCCATTGGCACTGGCTAAAGGCATATCCGTGAGTAGAGACCGATGCGGAATCGACAACACATACCTCTTGATTCTTTCGTTTACCATACAAGGCCTCCAAAGATGGATATAAAGGGTGTTCGTCAGAAACAAAGAGCACATTATTGCCCCACTTGTTCCTTTGAACTTCGTTCTCCGTCAAGTTAGGGTAAAGAGGCGCCATAGCGTCAAGTAATCGTTTCTCGTCAATGAAAGGCAGTAAAGCGACGCCTTGCCAGGCCATTTTCTTCCCATTCATGTCTATTTCAAATGAGGTTGGATAAAAGTCAATAATAGGGGAGTCTTGCTCGACCATAAGGCTGTGAAACGCAGATGGAATGTGTTTTCGACTATGGGACTAAAATGATCAAAGTGGTCTAAGCAAAGACATCCTGCACTGACCTAGCGGGGGGAAATACACCCATAAGTTGTTCAAATGGCTTGAACGGTTGTCCTATGACGAAGTTTAATTGCATCTTGTCGACATCGACGAAATCTGCAGCGAAGGGGGCAAAATGGTAAGGATAATACCATTGCCAAGAAGGTGTCTGTCAGCAGATAATATGAGCATTATCGTACCGTTTAATCAGATGAATAGACGTACTCCTTGATAGTAGTAATGTAAGACCCATGCGAGACCTTCGACATAGCAGGTCGTCAAACTACAGCGTAATTAGGTCTGTGACGCTCGACTTGGGGTAGAATACTTACCGTCTCTTGAGTTCGACATCACTATAGTCGACATCAAATTTCTGTCGATAGTATCGCTCCCGATATCCAGGCTCCCACAACCTGTAAATAAAGGTTACCTTTCTACTATGCACACTTGACTAGAAATTACATACCTCACAGTGTCTTCTTGTTCCACGGTTCCATCAGCACGCACCTTCAGTGCTAACGCACCCCTGCCAGGTTCTTCGTCTGCATCCGAGGATTCATCTGGATCTTCTGTTCGGTCAAGTTTTCGTTTAACGCCCTGTAGGAATTTGCCGGTCTCATCTTCATTGTCATCTTTCATCTCCGTGTCATCTTGGGAGGGAGAACGAGATCCACTAGGTGCCCCGGTGATACTTTCATCCTTGCCAGATTGGTGTGGCTCTTCAGACGAAGCAAGAGGCAAGGAATCTAACACAAGAGCATTACCGAGTCCAGGTACTTCCATATCATCTTCGGCTTCAGCTTCAGGTTTCATATCAGTAAAGCCAGGCGTGGAAACAACGATACTTGTTGCAGAGGGTTCGGATTTCGTAGAAAAGGACGCAGACGGTTTTACTGGCTGAAGACCACCCAATTCAGCTTTGAGTACTTCTGCAGCACTCATGTTTGCCATCCTAATGGCCCGTCGATTAGCGACAACATCGCGATTAGAGCCTGCCAACGCTTGAGTGGCTGCAGATGCGTTTTGTACAGATTCCACAGTCCGTGGACCTCCTAGACCAATCGAATCAGCTCGTGCTGCAAAATCTGGGCGTGCAGGTAAGGACGGGTGCGCAGAAGGAAACGACTGCGGCGCCTGTGACATAGCAGTGAGCTGTAGAGAAGGGGATGGTCCAATTTCACTGCTACCCCGACCATGACCACCATTAGCATTCCCATTCTGTGTTTCAAGTTTGCGACGTTTCGCATTCTGGCCTTGACGCTCCTCAGCTGAAAATGAACAAGTGGAAAATTTTAAATATAGAGTTTCAGATATCACAAAACTTATTGGATCGTGTTTTAAGTATGCACCTTCACGTCTTCGTCTGAAAATTTCATCTTCTCTTTTGGCTAAACCAAGGAGGATGATTTCGGCTCTTGAAAGCTCAAGTTGACCATGATTCGTCAAGTAACCACCCATTCTCGGTAGTTCATCTTTCCATATCTTCAATAGAGTATCAATAGCGCCTTCTCGAATCTCAAGCGAAGGTAAATGGGGAAGGAAATCATTCCCTACAAAAAAGATGAGGAGAACCCAATCATCTATAGCTTGTTCGAGATTGAACGGGAAAAGTGCTTGAGAGACATTGAGCTCGACTTCGAGATATTCGCGCAAGACGCAGACATCGAGAAATATGAATGGTTTCTTCTTCGGAGCTTCTTTTTTTATTTCTGCCTTGGAGCCTGTACATTGTGCTGCATAGTGCCCTTCTTGTCCACAGATTCGACACATGCCTGGACTGGTATCCTGAAAGAAAACGTCTTCACGAAGAACTCTGAAGTGCGGTTCGTGAGTTGCCAGAGCAAGCATAATAAGATCAGCATCCTAAAGTAAAGGATTAACAACGACCTGAATGGACTGGACGTGGTTGCTTACCAATCCGTAGATTACATGTCGAGTATTGGGATCATGGCCTGGATTCGATCGCTGTCGTCTGATGAAGTCCATAATTTTGTGCTCTCCTTCCCCAGGAACGCTGGAATCAGAGATATAAACTTGAACCTACAGTCGACAATTGTTAATAAAATGTCTCAAGTGGCAAACTGAAAACTGACATTCTTCCAGCCCGGATCAGAGTTTAATTTCTGCGCCGTCCAGTACCGTAACGACGTGGCCAACAAGTGCATGAAAGGAGTGCCAGGCGTGATGGCGTTTGAGTCCCAAGATTTTTTGTTCTTCTCATCTATACTAAGTTCTTTGCCCATCGCTGTGACGGGTGTGAGCAATGACGTGTATCTTTACAAGTGATGGGCGGCACACCTTCCCACATTGCCACAGCTTCTTTTCTAGCATCGTCTTTCTCTTGAGCCTCCTGGGCTGAGCGAAAACGTCTGGACCGTTGTTGATTCATCTTTGCTCGAGGAGCGACACCATCTGAGAGTTCATTCATTAGCTTAGCCCAACGATACCAGGGAACGAACCATACCAATAGCCATAAACAGTAGTTTTCTTGGCCTAATCATGTTGACGACCCTCTCTGTGTATTTAAATACCTCTACCATCATTTCTTCTTCTGTCTCCGGAGCGGGCTTGTCTTCCGGGTGTGTGCAAGGATGAACCTTGAAAATAATTGTTAAACTCCATTAAAATGCATCGCAAAGGTGTGCAGACATACAATTCCGTTCATGTCAAGATACAAATTGTCAAACTCATAATCGTTGGGATTTGGTTGGGCCATGTTGACTGGAATGGAAATTTCGTTGCCATCTTCGTCCGGAACTTTGACTTCGTCCTCCTCCACGACAGGAGTAACTAGAAGAAAATGGAGCTCAGCAAAAGGTAGAACGAGCAAACCATTATAGTGACGGACTTATTTTAGGATACTTCTTGCTTAGCCAGCGGAAGAGGGCCGGAACACCCTAATAATATGCATCAGAGATTAAAAGAGTGATAAACGGTGTAGAAACTGACCATGGTACCGATATAAGACGATGGGAGGTGAGTAAGCAAAAGGGAGTGGAAGACCTGGGGACGAGTTTGGAGTTTGGCGCGGTCAGTTCACAAACAAGGAACTATATTCCCAGGACTGGTGACTCCTCCCAGATCTTCTCAAATTTCGAGTCATCTTTATCTCATTTCTGCAATCCCGGGTCATGTCTTCAAAATCACCCGTACCTCCAACTTCGCCTTCGCAACCTAACGGGCCACAACAAAGATCTCAAAAATCTATGACCAAGGCAGAAAGGAGAGAACTACAGGAACAACAACGTGCTGCGAAAGCTGCCGCAAAGGTTGCAGCTGCCTCCGCAACACCATCAACTCCTGCTTCATCCAATGTTAAACAATCTGGTAGGCCAGTTGCAGGACCTTCTACACCTGGTGCACCCGGACAGAGTCGCAAGCCTCCAAGAGGTGCTACAAGTGAATCAACGAAGCAGGGTAAAGATGGTGTAGGAGTAGGGCCAGCTGATGTTGTGACCTCGCAGACACATGGCGTGAAAATCTTTTCACATTTTGGAGCGCAGCAAAAAACAAGCACGAGTAAAGGAAATATTCATCCTGCAATTGTTCGATTAGGCCTTTTGTTTGCCGAGTTTAAAATCACCGGAGCAAATGCCAGGTGCATAGCGACGCTAACTGCCTTCAAGAACGTATGTTTTGCTAATTTTTCGTCCACCTCCCCTTCTCAATTACATATTTCAGGTTATTCAGGATTATTCTACACCACCAAACAATACTCTTTCTCGACATCTTATGACCCACTTGTCTTCTCAGATCAGTTATTTGGTAGCTGCAAGACCAATGGCGGTTACAATGGGAAATGCTATCCGACAACTCAAGTTAGAAATCAGCGGTTCAGACATTGATCTTCCAGAACAAGACGTAACTTAATTATCTCCGTCTTTTCCGCATCTCCATATGATTTTCTCTGTTCCAGGCGAAAGATGCATTATGTGAAATCATCGACGATTACATTCGAGATCGAATCATTATCGCTGCCAAAGTTATTCAAGAGACTGCAGCAAAGAAAATTAAAGATGGAGATGTTATCCTAACGTACGCTAGGTATGCTCTTCCATTATGAATATGATCACTTCTTGATCAAGGTTCTAGGTCGTCAGTAGTCGAAAAAGTCCTTCTCAGCGCTCACGAGGAGGGGAAGACATTCTCAGTCTTCGTCGTGGACTCACGACCTATGCTGGAAGGTGATCTCCTTTGTTCGCTACGCCTTATCAATACTCTGATAGCCAAATGCAGGAAAGAAGTTATTGTCTTCCTTATCATCTGCAGGCATTCAGTGCACCTACTTGCTCCTACCCGCTCTTGGGGCCGTAATAACAGAAGTATCGACGGTCTTCATAGGCGCCCACTCACTTCATTCAAACGGGGCTGTGTATTCTCGTGCGGGCACGGCTCTAGTTTCGATGATGGCGAAACAACATTCTGTCCCAGTTGTCGTATGTTGTGAAACGTACAAATTCTCAGATACAGTCCAGTTGGATAGTTTCACAAAAAACGAGCTGGGTAAGCACCTTTGCCCATATTATTGTTGTTATACATTAATATTTTATGTTTAGCACCAACCAACGAAATGTTTTCGACATTTCCGATTTCACGGCCTCGAGAGTCACTAGCACTCCACAGTCAACCCAAGCTTGAAATTCTAAATCCGCTATTCGACTTGACTCCGCCTACAAACATTACGGCCGTAGTTACAGAAGTTGGTATCATTCCACCAAATTCAATTAGCTCAATTCCTCTCGCTTTGGGCCGGCAAATGATATGATACGTTCTACTTTGTAACGTCCGTCACAGCCCTTGGACTATTCTTCATTCATCATTGCTTGTGTTGCTGTTGTTCTTTGTGTCAACTAATGTAGCGCTATCAATCAAAATATCTAGAGGGTACACATAATTGTGCTTGCGCGGTATACATTTAGTGTGCGAGGAAAACTCGTGTTCTAATGCTAGAGATCGTCTTTCACTTTCTCACTCGCTTCTTGTCGCTCGATTAGCTGCTTCTCGAACCATTCGAATATTGTATCAGTTGCTTGCTCTACTGGATGATCGAACAGGTAAGGAAGAGCAGGAACAATGGACAAGCCAATTAATGTAGGACCCCAGGTTTTGATTCGCGGGTTCTTCACGTTGACAAAAGCTTTCTTGGCCTGCTTTACGGCGGTATGAATTGTAAAGGCAGGAAGTACCCTAAAATATATTTACTTTAGTTAGCCCTCAAATTGGGGGAGAGAGGGAGAAAGAACGGACATGGAGGCAACAGATTGGAAAGTCGCACGTTTCACAACAAGCATTCCCAATCGCGTACTTTCGGAGAAGTTTGCTGCCTCTATGGGAGAAGGCCCTTTGCGGTGGGCTTTATACGCTTCATACCCAACGTCCCTAATGAATGTAAGCACGAGTCCCGCATAAAAAACATGATGATAGCATGTACCCTGCTAGATATAGCCAAGATATGCCATAAGCGGCAGTTACGACCTTCGGACTAACGATGGGACGAAATGATTCTCCAATGTCGCTTGTCTACACATGTGAATTTATCTCGCGAACGTTCGAAGTTAAATTGGTAGTGGGCGAACGCACGTAGGCAATATAACGATGGCTGGCTCTAATTGCAGTTCTGAGCCGAGCAGCATATGCCACTGTTCAAAGAGTTGAACGTATCCACCCCCCCAGTTTTGTAACCAAGTTGGTGAATCACTCACTGTAGCGCAATTCAGAGTCTGTAGAGTCTACATTCTGGTCTGCGAGTTCGTTGAGCTCGTCTTTGGCTTGTTTTGTCAGGGATGGACTCGAGGCCATACGGAAAAGAGGACCGAAACGCGAAGCCACGTGAGAGCGTACCACTTTAGAAACTGTGCCTAGTCATTATTTCGTCAACTCACACTGGCACTCACTGCCTCTTTGGAGATTCTGATAGCGGTCCTCGACATGGCTTCAGTCCAGCAACAGTCTGATAAAATCAGCGCTTATTACAGCCTTGTATTCCCCTCCATAACTTACTACTTGCAAACACTCAACGTCACTATCGGAAGAAGATGTATTCCCGCTAATTCTCCTTCTTCCTCTGCCACCCTCCCTCAAGTAGACGTCGATCTTGGGCCTCTCAAGAGCGTCTCAAGACTACATGCAAATATTGACTACGACGAGGCAGAAGAACGTTTTGTTCTTGCCGTTCAAGGACGTAACGGGGCTTGGGTAGATGGAGTTTGGTCTGGAAGAGGGAGCAGAGTCCCGTTAAACGAGAGGTACGCTTCCTTTGAATTCTTTGGTGTTCCAACATATCTCAACGGTTTTGAGTAGATCACAAATCCAAATTGCATCTCGAACATTTCACTTTGTACTTCCTCCTCCACCGCCATTAAAAACCGCTCCCCCGGAAGATTCCCCGTCTCCTGCGACATCCCACAGCTCCATCCGTCGGGAGCGGTCCCCATCGGTAGACATCACCTCTATATCTCCTGATTCGTCTATTCCTTCGTGTTCTCCTCCCCCATTCAAGCCGCCAGACGTCAAGCCACAGGAGCCCGTTGCCGCGCCGGATCCTACTGCCGTTAGTGGTCGTAAACCACGGACGATGCCTTCTACTTCTAAGAAACGAAAGAAGTTTGATGCCGATGTCCCAATCGTCAAACCGGAGGTCATGCCTCCAAAACCCCCGCTGACCTACGCGCAAATGTGCCATCGAGCTATTAAAGCAATGGGTGGTAAAGCCACCCTGCAAGATATTATTGGCTGGATGATTGAATCTTTTGATTGGTATAAATATAACGTTGGGTCTGGTTGGGAGGTGCGTTACACTAAATATGACCTTCCGAATCTAGATTATGCTAACGGATCGACCAGAGCTCTGTACGACATAATCTGTCTTCCGGCAAAGCATTCAAGAAGATGGAGCGATCTACGGGAGAACGCGGCAAAGGCTATTATTGGTCGATCGACGAGAGCTTTGAACATATCATCCTCGAACAGGATGCCAAGTTGCAGACGAGTCAATCAGCAGCTGCAAGTAAAGATGGGAAAGGAACTAATAAGAAGACCAAAGGTCCATTGCCGCCCCCGCTAACATCGGCCCCTCTGGTTATGAAACAGTCCACTACGGCATCATCAATGTCGACTTTCCGTGCTCATCCACCTCCTGTCCCGAGAACAACAAACGTGAAACTGGAGACTCAATCGACGCATTACATCCCCTCCCAGGCGAACACGTCCGCAAACGCTAGTCCATCGGCAACAACCAATGTTCTCAAGTCCGAGCCGTCATTAATTAATGGTGCCTTATCAACTCCTAATGTACCGATAATCCCTTCATCTGTCAGAATTCCAATCATAGTTGGGCCTGTTCCAGAATCACATGTGCCTTCAGCGTCAACAGAGTTATCGTCCTCGACCTCTCCCCATCTTCCGACACCTCCAATTGTTTTGCATGAGAATACCCTTATATTGAACCCAACAATATTTGGTCATTTAACGGCAGATCAGCTTAAAGGGTTGGAAACTCTAGGTGCGCAGAAGGCTTTGGAAATCCTACAAGGTTACATCGTCCGATTCCTCAAAGAGAGGATCAGGACTGAGGGTGGAAGAGGTAGGGGCAGAGGTAACGGTGGCCGTGGGAGAGGCCGGGGTATGAGAGGTGGGAGCGGTGTCGCTAGTAGAAGGAAGGATGATGATGAGGTCGCAATCGTTCAGAAAGCCGAGGTCACGGAGGTCAAGTCTGAACCAGTGAGTGTGTCGGTTCAATCACAGGAGATGCCCTCAGCACTGGCACTACCAGGAAGATCAGATCAGGACGACGATCTTCTAGTGGATATTATGAATGATGATGGTGATGATGATGTCGAGAGAGTGAGTAAGAAGAGAAGGTTGGATGAACCTCTTCCTACAGCTTTGCGGGTATGACATGTATTTTGGTCAGATCTGTGGGCTTTAGGATTTGGATGCGGGATATCCAGTCCTTCGTAGACATTGTGTCACTTTATGTACATTTCTTTCTTCGTTGTATATTCTAATCATCGCTTTGTGGAGTTTTGCAGACGGGTCGATCTTGGCACATCCGTGTCGTAGTAGTAGTTACTTACACTTAACATAGTTAGTATCGGCAGGCTATATGATATGTGCTCTATGCTCAGAAGATTTGTAGCTAACTTCTCAAGTTGGGGAAATCCTAAATCAGAAATCGTCGGATACACGAGTTCAAGAAACATCATATCCCAGTTGCGGTTGCGTATCATAGGATAACCGCCTACAAGTCTACCGCATTTATTGTCGGGGGGCTTGATCCTAGCTCGGAATTCCTTCCATCATCTAGGATTGAAACGTTACATTTGACAGCGTAGATACAAGAACACACGCAAAAAAATGGCGCGAACTGATCAAGTGGTAGTACTTATGGATTCTAGCTCCCCAGTGTGTGGTCTCTTCATGTTCGCCGACGTCTTCCGGAATGCTAGCGCCCAACCCGCAGAGCATAACAGCAGTGCCTCGTGTAGTTTCCGTTCAATTAAATCCACGGGCCGGTCAACAGAAGAGAAGAGTCGTTGCGGTTACCAAGGCAAAGTCCTTATATTTTGGGAACAAAGTCGGCTGGCTTCTTTCGGAGCTTCGAGAATGACTCTGATGCTGGACTGACATTTCACAAGCAAATGCGATTGGGGTTCGTTACAGCAGCTGATGGATCCAAAGTCCATAACATAAGTCGATTGTTGAGAAACTGGCATACTTGAGCACTTCATAGGCAATGGCTTTGTAGATTGAAAAGGATGTGCCTTGTCTAACTGGCAGGCACTGCGTCGGAAGTAAGAAAATCGAGAGAGGGATAAAAATCTCCTGCAGGACTGCTAGTAGTGAAGTCTCTCAGAAAGCAGGAAAATAAACGCGTTTAGGATATAAAAGAAACCGAGGGAGGCTCACTCTTATCGACAATGCCAAACGTGGGAGCACGTCGATCTAGGCCCTCGCTGAAGATAAGATTCTGGAATATAATGATTGGCATAGAGTGAGGCTCCGTAAAGCGTTTGACCCTTCAATGAAAGGCCTGGGATACCTGACGATGACGTGTAGCTTTGAGCGGTGTTTGTCGACACAGCACGACAAATGAGATCGCGGTGCACTCGCAGTCAACTTGACAAAGTTGTCGAGTGACTGCTTACGCATTTGAAGCCTCGCGATGCCGGAACCGGGAAAAAGAGCGCGATGATGACAACGTGCCGGAGAGGCGACGCAACACCATACCCCTCCGCTTTGATAAACACTTGGCCCTGGTGCAACGCCAGTATATAAGATCTCTGATATACCCTTTATCCCATTTTTTTTATTCTCCCCATAATGTCTGCAGCAACGGCAACAGCATCGGTTCACACCTCCTCTTCTACAGTAGCGTCTCTACTTCCTCACCTTCCTCCAGCTCGAGAAATTCCTTCCTCGTTCATTTCTGGCATCAAGAGTTGGTGGGAAGCTGGGTCAAATGCCAGTGCAGCTGCAGAAGAACGGATTCTACGGCAAGTCCACGAGAGGCTCATTTTACAATATGTAATCTTCTAAAATCTGTACCATTGGGCAGTCGAATACCTTATTTCCGACCATCCTCGGTCACGGTATCGAATGACACGGGACCTGTCGTCGCACATAGCTCCAAAGTAGAGCTCAGCCATCCTAAACATTATCTGAACACATTAACTATTGCATCGACGTCCCCTTCTCCTAATGCTCCGCCACCCGCCGTCCTGCTTCATGGATATGGTGCAGGTCTTGCATTCTTCTTCAAGAACTATTTGTCTCTCGGTCAATGGGCGGCAGATAAAGGTTCTACAGTCTATGCTCTCGACTGGCTGGGAATGGGTCGGTCTGCACGTGTTCCGTTCTCTGTCAAAGCCAAACGTAGCGATATTCAATCTCGTGTTAACGAGGCCGAGTCCTTCTTTGTTGATTCTCTTGAAGATTGGAGACAGAAGATGGGTTTGGAAAAGATGACATTGATAGGTCATTCGTTGGGTGCTTATCTGAGCGTTGCTTATGCTCTAAGGCATCCGGCGCGGGTTTCCAAGTTGATTCTGTTGTCTCCTGCCGGAGTCCCCAGGGATCCAAACAACACCACGACGCCAGCAAAGGAACTCACTGATACCGGAACTTCAGTAAATGGATCGTCTGCCGATGCAGAAGAAGCAACAAAGGCCAACATTTCTGATCTCAGATCCACCCAGAAACAAGAGAAGAGGAATCAGACTCGGATGATGAAAGTGTTCACTTACCTTTGGGAAGAAGGTTGGTCTCCCTTCCAAGTTGTCAGATCGACTCTGTTCTATGGACCTATACTTGTTGGGAAGTATTCTTCAAGGAGATTCGGCGGCTTCAGTGATGAGGAGACGAGAGATATGCATGACTATATTCTCAATATCACCTTGGCGAAAGGATCTGGGGAATACTGCATCTGTAGGTCGCTCCATTGGACTCTCCTTGTCGGTTGTGTTAACCTTTTCTATAGCCCATCTATTGGCACCTGGAGCTTATGCACGATTGCCCCTCGTTGATCGTATCGCGGCTCTCAAAATTCCAATAACATTCGCATGTGAGTGCTCAGCAGCTGTGTACAAATTATTGGCTAAACTGTCAATTAGATGGAGACCATGACTGGATGGACCCGGCGGGAGGCGCAAAGGCGGTGGAGAACCTTCGGCTAGCCGGGAATACACATGGACGGATGTATGTCGTTAAACATGCTGGTCACCACCGTAAGTGTCACGAAAATCCTCCATTCTATTCCTATTCATACGACGAAACTCATACGATGAACCTTGCAGTATACCTAGACAATCCCACGGCCGTTAACGATCTATTAATTAAGGAACTGAACAAACGTGTTAAGTAATATTTAAGGTATAACCAAGTTGCTAAGATATGTTTTGTGGACTTCAAGTGGGGACCAGGGACCTTTTTCATTTATCTCATATTGTTTTTATTAGAACTTGTAGACTAATGACGTTTGTGTGTGTAGATCTTAATAGATGTGCATCCTCCAGCCATTTAAAGACCCTGTCGCAAATATAACACTAAATGAGGATGGGCAAGTACGATTATGACTATGGTGGCAAACACTCAATATTTTCATAACAGAGCACCGCCAAATCTACGCAGCGTGCACGATCATAGAATGTGGAGTGGGCCACCAAGAAGGGTACCAGTGGGTTATGCGACACTCGTCATCTCCTTCTCCCATCACGAACTGAATAGATCCTTTATCCGCAGCTTCAACTTGTTCAGTGCGTAGAAGAGCAAGCCCGACGCCATAGACGGAGCCAAGAAGTTTATTAGTTCCACGAGGCTTTCGCACAGGAGTTTCACTTGAAGAGTTCAGAACCACGGGTCGAATAGTCGAATCTAGAATGTGACGCGTGTGCTCCAAGGCAACAGGGAATATGCGCTTTCTGACGACACCCGTGTGGTATGTGCGGACGGTCAGTTCTTGGCCAATGTAGCAACCCTTCCTGAAATCAACTAAAGGGCACCGGTCATCACAATTTGTGAAATACGATGATCGAAAGCCTTACTAGCACCCATGATATCCATGTTGGATTCCGTTGGAAAAGCGTGCCCCAGCTGAAGTTCTAGGGTGCCTTCCGGTACACCGTTGGAGTATCTGTGTACCGTGTAATCATCGGAGTCTCCAAGATGATATGTATCCAGTTCCCTCGCTGTCGACTAAGGTGAATATGAAATATTGCGCTTCGAGAACTGCAAGACGCTCACGCCTCTCGCCCTGCCGAACTAACATTCTATTACCCATTCCCACCGCCCGACGATCTTGGAGGACTAGATCCTGAGTTCCCCACGGTGACATGCTCTCATGTGCTGTATCCCACAGTGGTTCTGCGATGTTACTTCTGTCCGCCCGTTTCCAACGCCTTTCGGTCTCCCAATGACCTTCACGTTCAGAGCCCCATGCAGCCCATACATCATATTCCGCAGATATGTCTCTAAGCTTGACTTTGGCGCGGAGCACGAGCTGCTTTAGAGCAGACAGTAAGGGTACGACGCCTTCGGATGAGATTCGGGGATCATATTCGATGATGTACCCTTGTGAGTTGGATTGCGCAAAGACGAACACATCGTGGAGTAGTCTACCCTTGAAATGGATGTTCTGAATAATGACCAATAACCAAGATTGTATGAGTGGAGGTAACCTGCCTGGGCGTTTAGAAATGCTGAGTAAAAGTGTCCTCTTGGTGGGTTGGGAACCGCGGACGATAGAATTCCGTTTAACCATTGCGTTGCCTCTGAACCGGTCACGGATATAAGAGCTCTATGAGGGACCGGGGCTACTGCACGCGTAAGAGCTTTAATTCCAAGTGGTAGCGAGGACATGATAATTCAGAATATAACTTTCGTCGCACGTTTTTTTCTTTCCGTCCGGAATCCCGTCATGTCTGCCTCCTGCGAGCCGTTGCTCGAGGCTCTGAAGGACTGTTTACTACATACGGACTGCGTTCTCAAGAAGGGATTGTTACCTTCCCAGTGTCTGAAAGACCACCTGGACGAACTGCCAGAGAAATGCAGGTCTTTGAGACAAGCTACATTCGAGTGTAAAAGGGGACTGGTACGTCTCGCTACTCCGCTCTTTCATGTACAATAGACTGATTAGTAGTTGTAGATAGATATGAGGAAGAGATTTAGAGGGAATCAAGCAGCTGTTATGGTTCGCATAATTATGTTCTGTTGTTGTTCGTTAACTGGATGTCATACTAAACTCTTCTAGGGCAAGAAAATGAAAGAGCAACGTCTTTCGTCTTCCCGGAATATCGAAGACTGACGTACAAACCTGTCTTATTTGACTGGTGATGAACGAGGTGCTTGTTAGTCGTGCAACCTGGCACTATCATGGACGTATTGGTTATTGATCTATGGGGAGGATTCACAGATCCAGGGAATTTTAAACCTTCGTTTTGGTCTTCTTCACCTTTGGTGCACAAGCTATCTCGAAGGAAATAAACTATCGTACTTGCACAGTTGGTCATTTTTAAAGATCCCGACTCATGATGTTGACTCCAAAGCAACGGTCATTGTCAGGGAGACTTCTGAAGCAACTTGTATTCATCGTGAGATCGTCTCAGTGATTATGAATGTCGGTTGGGATCATGTCTCTAAACTTGATCCTCTACGAGTACCGTTGCAACAGCATAGTCTCCATCGTGACTGAGAGACAAATGGAACCTAAGAATGCGGTCTCCCATTTCCATAGCTCGGTAGTATAGAACTGGTTTGACATCGCCTCCTTTGACGATAACAAGGTCTTTCCAGGTCGGCTTGAAGTGGGGATATAACGCTTTATAGGCCGCCTCCTTTGCTGCCCATCTGGTTGTAAAATTTGGTAAACATACGGAATCAGATCCAAACAAGATAAGCACCTCACAGCAAGAAATCTGGCTTGCTGGTGAAGATCAGTGGAAGGCACAGCGTTCCATTCATGCCATTCTGAAGGGCTAAGTATTCGGGCTGCGAGTCTCGTGGGCGAACGACGACATACGAGGGATGTGATACGAGGTAAATGGACGATATCGACACCCAAGCCCAATATACCCATGAGATAGAAGAAAGTGCGAGTGCAAATTCGTCTCTTTTGAAGGCGGCGTTATTGCAAAACACATGTCAACAACGCTCGTCCTTCCGCTTCACAAAGTCATTGGACAATTGATCTAAAAGTTTGTGGTGATGGGTGAAACAACCGCATCCATCGACTATATCGCTGTAGCTGCAAACAGATACTCTCATTCTGCGGATTTATCACCATCAGACTCCCTCGTCGCTTTTGGGTCTCACAAATTTGTAGCGCTCTGGGACTCTACTGTGCGCTTGCTTAACTTGCAATCTGTTTTCGTTAATGGTTAGAAGTGAACAGGATGAAGATGATCGTGGTGTGCTCCAGACATTACCAGGTCATGAGGGTATAGTGACCTGTGTGCGTTTCATCAGTTCAACCGCCTTCGTTAGTGCAGATGATAAGGGTGTGATACGATGTTGGAGGAAATTGGGATGTCAGGCACGCTCTGCAGGATTTTTTTTTTAGACTGCTATGAAATAACTTGAAAAAAACCCAGTTCAGAACGACCTGTGTTGTCCAAGGACATGACAAGTCTATATCTACCATCGAATGCTATGACCGTTGTCTGGTGACCGGAGCGTCTGACTCGCTGGTAAAAGTCTGGACCCTGAACTCTACAGATCAGTCAGGTATTGTTACATGTCAGGACGTCTATTTTTTCCTTGCTAAATACCATCTATAGACGAGATAGTAGGAGGACAAACTATATCAATGAATGGAAAATATCCGCTTGCTATTGGACTGACCCGTCTTCCGCAATCAAATGGTAAGATGCTATATCATCTTTATTCTTCTGACGTCCTTTCCAAGTTTCCTAGCTCTGATTCTCGCAATAAGTGGCACTCTTAGGGATGTGAAGATTTACACCCGTTCCGACGATAACGTACTGTGGTTCCAGGTAGTATAAATCATAAAACCTGACTCTGCGCAATTTAGTTTGTCCCGTCTGCGACACTTCCTGGGCACGAAGATTGGATCAGAGGGCTATCATTTCGAAGTCCCATTTTGGAAGGGGAACCGCTTGTCTTAGCATCAGGATCCCAGGACTCTACTATCAGGCTTTGGAACGTGGAGCCCCTAGTCACCGTTAACGGCGCAAAAGAATCAGACGTCGCGGACGATTTGCTTGATAGCTTCGAAGCATCTCTAGGCGATTTGGCCGAGGGTGAGGAGGGAGGTAGACAGATTTCACTCAAGCGACATATTATTTCTGTGAAGAACGCTGATTCCAGGTTGGTGTACTGTTTCTTTGTTGTGTTTCTATTGGGTTAATTTACACCAAAAAAGCGTTCAAAAATTCTCAATCACGTTTGATGCTCTCCTCGTAGGTCATGAATCCCACATAACCTCCGTATCGTGGCAGTCGGCTGCGCCCGGAACGATACCAACGCTTTTATCGACGTCGACGGATTCTTCTTTGATTCTCTGGTCACCATCTTCCTCGCTCTGGATCAACCAACAACGATTTGGTGATATTGGTGGACAGCGATTGGGGGGCTTCGTCGGTGGCCTCTGGGGTATGAACGGAAAGGAAGTTTTAGCCTGGGGGTGGAATGGCGGGTGGAGACGTTGGCGTCACGACACTTCCCTTAAATCTGTGGACGAAGGATCCTGGAGTGAAGTCGGTGCCATCACAGGTCACAATAATCCAGTGAAAGATATTTGCTGGAGCCCGCGAGGAGAGTATTTACTCTCAGCAAGGTACTTGAGCTCCATATTTTGCCTACTACTGTTCATCTATGGAAGTGAACAGTCTCGATCAAACGACTCGGATTCATGGGCCTGTGCCAACATCCTCCGCTGAACCTGCATGGCACGAAATTTCTCGGCCCCAGGTTCACGGTTACGACCTCGTCGGTGTCCAATTTATGGACGCGCTGACGTTCGTAAGCGTCGCAGATGAAAAGGTCGCACGTATATTCGAAGCACCTAGAGCTTTCGTTCAGCTCGTCAACGGTCTGAAAGTATCAATCTTAAATGTTGACGAGGTCAGTATGTCGACCCAAGATGCGAGCTTCATTAGTGACATCCTTCTTCCTTTCCTTTTAGGCGGCACGACCTCTGGGAGCAAGTGTTCCACCTTTAGGGTTGTCAAACAAAGCTGTCGGTGAAGGTGAGCACCTCATCTTGACTCATGAGCATGGGACTAGAACGGAGGAGCTAATAACCAACAGTCACATTTGAATTGCCCATTTCAGACTCTCAGCTATCCGAAAAACGGAGACCTTTCGAAAGTGAACTTGCCTCCACAACCTTATGGCCAGAAGTTGAGAAGGTATTCGGCCACGGCTACGAAGTAAGTACACCCTCAATACAATACTCAATCACCAACAAGAACCTATGGCATCTTAGTTGATATCTGTTGCGACCTCCATGTCCAAATCTCTCTTCGCAACCTCCTGCAAATCTTCATCTCCAACTCACGCTGTAGTTCGCATCAACGACATCACTAATAATTATCAACTACTCGGTGCACCTCTTGAAGGTCACGCGTTGACAATTACAAGAATTGCCTTCCGGCCACCAGATGACAAATTCATTCTGAGCGTCTCCAGAGACAGAACGTGGAGGCTCTTCGAAAAGCAAATAGGTTTATTTCCTATTATCCCGTGCGCTTTACGTGATTTCATACTGGGTTTATAGATGGAAATTATAGCTTGGTTGCGGCCGACAAGTCCCACGGCAGAATCGTATGGGACTGCGCATGGTCATCAGAAGGCGATATATTCGCAACTGCCTCCCGCGACAAGACTGTAAATATTCTTCATCCTTCTTTCCACCCCCTCATCGACCTCTTGAACCCGGTGTATTATCGCAGGTCAAGATCTGGCACTTGTCAGCTTCAAAATGGACCACAGCAGCTGTACTCAAGATGAAGGAAGCCGCAACAGCAGTCGCGTTATCTCCTACGGATCCAGATAACAGGTTCGCGCACTATGCATGGTGCACACTCGGGGAATTATTGGCTAGCTGACAAATTTTATTCTCTTCAGACGCAGACTTGCGGTGGGTATCGAAACAGGCACGATTTTGATATATTCCTCTGCTCAGGGTACGTCGACCGAGTGGAACTTAGATTTGGTTGTCGATCCGAGGTAGCGCCTACTTCGTTACCCTGCCAGTTGATTATTTTACATCAGTTTCCAGCATCGCCCACATTGATCAAATCCATCGTCTTGCTTGGCGACCTTCTCCAAGTCAACCTAGAGATCTCGCTCAGACTTCACCAATCAAAAAACAACTTGCAAGTTGCAGTGAAGATCATACATTGAGGATACTAAGTGTCCAAGTAACAATGTAGTTGAGAAGCGAAAAGAATTTCAAATGTGCACACAATGGAGTTGAAAGTGTCAGAGGCTTTTACTATACAGTTGTGGACGGAGAGTGGTTAGCTCCAAACTAGCTATAAGGAAACAATCTGGATAGGGTGTTGGGCGCAGTATATGGGTATAAAACAATAAAACGCACGTTGCGAATCGATATAATAGCAAGCGACAGTAAGAGAGAACGAAGACAGAACGTGAAGAGAAGGATAGATGTGCATTTAGGGATACAGGGAACCTGGAAAGGCATCATTAAACAATGTCACGAAGGCTCATTGGAACTTCAGGCTATCGGAAACGAGTCAGCAGCCCAGTCGTGACATGGTGTGAGATAAGACATACGCATTTGATTCTAAAGATGATAGTGCATGTCAATGTCATGAACCGAATAGTCTTGGATGAATAACATACTTATAGAAGCACTCTATGGATCGCAGCATTTCGACATCACCGCCTGTGGCAGTTACAAAATTTATAACAACTCCTGCACGTGCATAATTTGGAGCGATAGCGGGTGCGACCCTACAACGGGGAACCATTAGTGACAAATCCATACATGTATTCGTATGACAAGACGAACCGGTGTGCATATTCTTCGACAGCCTTGGGTAAATCTGCGAACATAGAGAAGAGGACTCAACTGGTATACTAGGAGCGTTCGAAAGCGCGGCAACTAACCGTAGTTGACGACGAGAGGAATCTGTGACACATCTGGTGTCTTCACTTGTACATCGTAAACAACTAGAACCTTGGTAGGAGATGTTCTCATGACCGGCGGGGCAGAGCTCCTAAACTTATTGATAGCAGCCAGTTTGGATCCGGCATTCATGTCTCCGTGCTATTTAAACGATATCTCACCGAGTCTGACCAAAATAGAATATTTCAGACTCACAAGAGGCACAGCTTCCAAGCCCCTACTGGCGAGCTTATAAACCACGGCATCAAGGGCGGTCATTCCTCCAACATGTACGATTGCTTGAGGAACTTCTATGTCATCAAATACGTCCACTAGGGCATCGAGTTTCCATTCTCTAGCTTGTGCGGTTTCTGCACTGGAAGCACCTCGTCCGGATCCAATAATTCCCAGCCCATTAGCTGGCACAGGTGCGTCGGATCTTCCGCCCGCAGTAAACGCGAGGTATAAATAGAACTGGCGCAATCCTCGAGCACCTTGTCCTGTATCCGCTTGTGTGACGTTGCCATCACGACGCACCAGTACACGAACAGGTTCTCTCAACTGGATGGCAGTCGCCAGATTCAACACGTCCTGAGGCACCGTATTAGAAAACAAGGCGCTTTGGCGTTCAATGGCATTCGAGGATCCATTTGCCGGTTCTGAGGATTCGGATATACCCGAGAACCTTCGCGACTGATTCTGGAAAGTCGAATTAAGCTCAAGAGAAAAAGACGATTGTTGAGGCAAGGGGCTCGGCGATCCATTCGAGCCGTTGTTACCGACTGGACGAGATCGAGGAGGTGGTAAAAGTTTGACAATATTGAACACAAAATCGTGAAGATTGCGCGCAATCAATTGGTCAACCTCATCCAGTACGAGGAAACGAACTTCAGATCCTAAAATTGCACCAGAACTCGTGAAAAGCGCGTGCAACTTTTGCGGAGTGCCACATATGATATGCGGCATGTTCTGATGAAGATGACGCAGTTCCTGTGCAACGTCGCCAGCATTAGCCGCAGAGCCCACACCTAACGCAGACCTAACACCGATGGGGCCACCAAGGTCACGAATCATACGTTGTGCCTGGGTTGCTTGATCAACAGTGGTAGAAATCATGACGACTAATGGGCCGCGAGGAATTCGGTTCATAGGAACTGTCAAGGCAATATGAATGGCAGGAATAACATAAGCAGCAATGCGTTCTTGAGTTGGAGGAGCTTGGGCTATGATATCCGCTCCACGGAGAAGAAACGGCAAAGCGCGTTGTTGGATCTTATTTGGAGGTCCCACCCTAACGATAGTTCTAGATCGAGGAAGACATACTTGTTAATATTAAACTCACCCAAATTTGACGAGTGACCGTAAAAGTTCTGGAGCAACAGCCAGCTGGTCCCACTTGGTTACTGCAGGACCCCCGTCGCGCATATTCGTACTCACCAAGCTGTCAGCCTGGCATGAAATGAATCAGGATATGATAAAATTTCCGAGATCAAGTAGACTTACGCTGGCAGATTCTCGTCGAAGGAGACCGACAGTAGACCTTCGCTTATCGCGGAGCATGGCATCCTGCCGTAATGAAGCCGAAGTATCGGCCACGGCTCGCGGCGGAAGGTCCAAACTCCCTGCAGACCAAGTCCTTATCGGCTGCGCAGGGGGGCGTGGCGAGTTCCTTAACTCTCCCCGGGAAGAGGGAAGCCCGTGACCGAGCATAGTGGCAGAGTTCAGTGGAGGTGCAATTATCTGATTTGGAGCAATGTCCTGCTGGAGACCTCCACCAAGGCCGCCTGAAGCCTTTGAGAGCCCAACATTCGTGGCCTGAAAGTTCTGGGTTTGCAATGCAAGAAGTTGGCCCACGGATGAAGTGAGCGCGTTCAGGCGCTGAGATATCTGACCGACATCATCTCCACCAGAAAGACCTGTATTGAGAGCCTGATGATTCGAAAGAACACTGTTAGGAACAAGCTGGTGAGGAGCAAGTGGGATCGATGCTCTGGGGCCGTTTATGTTTGCATTCGACAGATTATTAGGTGCAAAAGGGTCCTTGAACTCCGGCACGGGGTTGGACAAAGAGCGTTCAAGGAGTACGTTGACCTTTCGATGGACGTCACCTAAATCGCGTTGGATCTCTCTGGTGACCGACTCGTAGCGGATAAGACGATCTACGATGTCGTTGATTATGGGCGAAGACTTTAGCTGAGCTTCGAAGTTGAGAAACTCCATATTCGAAACAAAATAACTAGAGGAGTCCAGTGAAGACGAGGGGGAAG
Source organism: Sarcodon sp. MG97 (assembly GCA_003313065.1). Taxonomy (NCBI): domain Eukaryota; kingdom Fungi; phylum Basidiomycota; class Agaricomycetes; order Thelephorales; family Thelephoraceae; genus Sarcodon; species Sarcodon sp. MG97. Next base: position 268,673 of record QGOD01000020.1, read on the forward strand.
AAGAGACTATAGGCGGCGGAATATTATTAACGACAGGCGTAGGGTTAGAACCATCGGTCTCTCCAGAGACAGGAGGTGTCGCCAATAGCTCGCGGGATTGAGCAAAGGCCGGGGTATGGAAAAGAGATTCGTGGCCAGGGCGGTGACCCATGCCTGCAAGTCCACTTTCGTCACTGTCCTCGGTAGGATTCCTCTCCGGATAATTCTCAACGGACCTAGCGAGACTGCATTCTCTCTCTGTCCTTGCCTCAACGACTGGATATGCCCTGTTGGCTTCGAATGAGCGAAAAGAGGGGGAGGTGCGAGAGTCGTCTACAGAAGACGGCGACCGCCTGCAACCATTGGAGCGTTCCTTGTCGAGATCGTTTGGGTCACCTTGAGGAGGGCTAGGCGATGATCTCACCGAACGGTACTCGGAGGGAGAGACTGAGAAAGAAGACGAGGCTATAGAGACACGATCTTGGTCGTTGCGATTGGCAACTTGTCGAAAAAGCCCAGGCGCTCCTCCTTCATCCTTACCACTTAATACTACACCAGGAAAGAACGGGGTAGACGAGGGGTTCAGAGCTGGGCTCCTTACCATGGCTGAGAATTACGGGAAAGAAATAACAGGATAAAAAGACTGTTGCGATGCGCGTTTGACGTTAACATGCGGCTTGCACAACCAATAGCATATTGCGTACCTCCAGAAGTCGTAAAAGAAGTGGATCAGCTCGCCGTCAAACCATACGGAATCAGGGGCGAGGTAAGCTTTGTGGGGGCGATTGAAGAAAGAGATCACAGCTTATGAATATGGACGCCTCCTGCAGTTTATAGGGCTTCCTTCATCAGTGGCTGATATTCCTCTGAACTGAGACCATCACGCGGAGTTGCGCATTGTTGTTGAAACTCCAAGATTAATTCTTCATCAAAGGAGCGGTAGATTATGTGTTATAAATAACGCTAAGATACATCGACTGAATCGCTGATAATAATTTGGTGGAGAAAGCGGTAGGGAGTGGCACAGGTACGGCCGAGCGTACGAGAAACATTAGACGATACCCTTTGGGAATGTCATATGACATTTCCTGAACCAACGAACACGGTGACTATTTGGATTCTGCTCAGGTTCATCTTGAACAAGTCTCACCAGACCCGGGTCTGTGGGCGAATCAACAACGAGCTCGGTCTTCTCCAACATGAGTGGCCTGAAAAAGGTAACAACCATTAGCGCCGTCTCGTGATATTTGACTTGGAAGCGATTTGTACCTGATCCGTCTCCGAGCCGCATTCAGAGTCTTAATCCACCCATGGCCGTTCATAATATCCTGGACTTCTGGGAGATCCGCAGGGCTAAGACAGACAACCACTGTAGAACCAATAACCTGAGTGCCATTCAAGTTCAAAGCAGCCCTGGCCGCACTCTTCCGACGGAACTCTACAGTGGCATAGCAACGATCCCGCTTGGTTAGAGTTCCTGCAGCTGGATGTTTACTGACGCCTGCTCCATGACTGGCACGAATAGTGATACGCTCAATGAAGCCGCAGCGAGAAAAAACTTCACCAAGTTGGTTCTCGGTGACAGTGGGACTCAGCTAATTGTCACAGTAATATTAGTGGACTTGACATTTCAATGGCGATTACGACGACATACATTGCCGACAAAGACGTATGACCATTCACGGTCCTTGATCGTGGCCTGGGCTTTCTGCTTTTTTGCGGCGACCTTGAATTGGTTCATGAGCCGAATGGAATCCACAGGGCGAAGACTTTTGGACTTCTTGCCCTTGGAATGGTGTTTGGGTTTGGGTTCTTTCACTGGAGCAGCGTTAGCCTGGATATAGATGTCAATACTCAAGCTGACGAGGGAAGACGCGGTTGAGACCAACAGACGACTGGGCTTCATTGATATCTGCGATACTATCACCTTCACAGGTAGAAGGAGCGCGGAAGCGAGCCATAACGGAGATAATAAGAATCTGGTTTTTGGTATGGAAACTTGGATGATTCGACGCGTTGACGAATCTGGATGCTTGAGGAGAGTCTTGAGGATGAAAACGAAAAATGGAAGATGTAAGGCTTATATGGCCCGCCATGGGACAATGCTTTGACACCCAAGTTATTCGAGCATGTGCTTGAGTTGCCAGAGAACATGATGAAGACAATGAACTCGCTCCTCGCAAAGCGGAATTCGAGCCACATAGCGATCGATCGGGGCCCCACCGGCCGGAGCGCCGCCCGAGTTTGGACCATGACGACGACCTCACTGTACCGCAACTTGCTGAGAGAAGTCTACAAATCTGTAAGTCTCAGGCATTCAACTGCCCATGAGGGACCTACTTTTAATCACATCTTAGTCGATATCTTCTCGCTCGACCAGAAAGAAAGAACTCTCAGCACATTTCAGGTCCTTGTTCGATCAAGCACCGCAAGCCCAGAATCCAGCGTGCTTTGTCAACGACATAGACAATGCTATCATATTTATGCGCTCGCAGCGAACGTACAAGGTGAGTGCTTTGCTACGTCCCAGCTCCTAATCATTCATACGAGGTGTAGGAACTGCTGGAACGATACAACCCATTAGTCGACCTCACGGCGGAAGAAAGAGTTGAGGCCACTGCCCGTCGTGTTGGTTTGAACATGCCTGCGACCCCTAGAGAGGAGGGTAATCCGTGATACCTAAACTTGGTCGTTCTGTTTGAAACTGATAATCACGCCGTTTCGAGATCCGAAGTGTCACCCGCCTGTCAATCAACATAGCAATTTGCATATCGTATATCTCAACGTTTCCGTATGAAGGGGAGTCTGGTTGTGGGCATTGAACAAGTGTAACAGCCTGAAATAAAGCAGAAATATTTCCTGACCACCCAGCTTCTGACGGAAACCTTGTTTGACTTTGTGGAAAGCTTCAGCCTCACTGAAAGCACTTCAGTTCACCTGAGTGTTCAAGCAACGGTCACGGCGCCACCCCATTTAGACTGGCGGGGGTCTGCTTTTTGAAAGTTGAAGTCCACTAACTTCATCATCCCCCTCAAACCTTCAAGTTAAAGATGCAGTACTACCTCTCCGAGATTCGTGCATCGCGTACATCACCTGTCCTGCCAAGAGCACAATCTGTATTGGATAGCCGCTGAGGCACAGGATTGTGAATGCCGGAGATTGGACGACAAAACTCTACCGCCCATTGCCACGGTGCGATCCCTCCTCTCTGGCTGTGCGACGTGGCTATATAACGCGGCGTGTATACCTATCCATACCGGAATCATGAACGTCTCTTTCAAAAAGAACGATCCTCTTAACACCTTAATAATCGACTCTAATACCGGAGCACGTCTCTATCAGGTCACCACGCCTTGGAAACTCTCAGGGCGCATGACAACCATCCGCCATCTCAATAATTCCAGAAGTTCATCTGAGCCGCAGGCTCAGATTCGATGGCATCATTTCAAGGCAGATCTTGTGTGTATCAACGGAACACAGTGGATTTCAGTCAATGACTTCCTAGTTCGAGGCGGCATGTTTAGCACTGGCAGGTTAGTCTCTATACAGATAGAAATTCAATGTTCATGCTGAAACAATCTGGAATGGCAGCTCACGAACATTCGTAGCTCCAAACGGCGACAAGTACAAATGGAAGAAAGACCGGGATAAATTTTCCGTACGCCTAGGATCACTCTTCTTATCTACACCTGAATGCCTGAGTGATCTTACCTCATATATTCATAGTTGATAGAATGTAACACTCGACGGACCGTCGCACAATCTCACCCTCGAAAACTCGGATGGCTGCTAGGTAAATCGCGCAAGATGAATCTCGACATCATGCCTCAGGCCATCCCTTTCCTCGATGTCGTTGTAACAAGCTTTATCATAATGGAACAGAGTAAGCGGGACCAGCAAGCACAACAAGTCGCATCGGGAGGATGACCGTACCCTGAAGGCAGTACTTGTGTAGGCTCCATCATACAGTGTATGCTGGACATGAGATGACTCTTTATTCTTCGAACATGTATCTAATAGACCGACTTTTGTATGTTGCTATTTGACTTGTGTGTACATCTGTCCAACCATTTAGCTGTAGTACAACTACCGGTGACCTTGTATGTATCGGAAAAAGATCCTAACAATATCGTCGAATACGGCGCTTCCTAATTCATATGTATTCTTTATTGGCCTTGGATAATCACTCGAGCAAACGAAAGGGGATTTTATGATATGGACTGCAAGTAGAGGCAGACAACTCGTTTTAGAGCCAGGTTGGAAACTATGGCTTCTCTTTTTGTTTTTTTTTTTGAAACGAAATTGAAGCCAACGATCTGCAACGGCGCATGTAATATTTCGGACCACGTCTCCTCGAACTGCATCTGAAATTACAGACCACGTCTCGCAATGTCGAGTTTGGCTACCTATTGAATTCTAATCTCATAGGCCTATGGATGTTTTCGGTACCTTTAGGCCCTTCGTTCACTGCTCAAAGACTTTGGACATGGCTCATTCTGAATCGTGGGCCCTATGCTCACAATCAAACGTTCTGGTGTCGATAGCGAGCAGCAAAGCACCAACATCGCATCGAGTCTTCGATCAATGCAAAATATCTTCTTGGTCAATGCGCTACAGGTCGACCAGACACCACACCTCCGACTTGGATTCGGCCTCTTCTATGCAGATTTTGCTGACCGTTAGGATGGACCCCCTCTTCCGCCACCTGGCCTACTCATCCTGATCCCGAATTTTCACGTCAGGGCAGCAGCGGGCTCCAACTCGAATTGTCTAGATGAATCAATTAGATAGGACCCTCCCAACTCCACCAAGCCCGTTTGAACCTAGCAATAGAAATTAGGACTGACTTGTCGCCATATGGCTCAATTAACACAGATGAAGTTTAATGGGGTTTGTATGCCAATCATTTCTTATCGCCACCGTCTTGACCAAACCAAGAGCGGACCTTGTTTTCATTTGATGGGAAGCAGTGGATTCCAATCGAAGACTTTCTTATTCGAGGCAAAATGTTCAGCAGGTCAGTCCATTTATACAGAGGTAAAAAGCTTTGGGTTGTCGTGCCCAACTAGATTTCTTTGGGACGGAAGCTCACGGACATTTACTGCGCCCAACGGAAGTAAATACAAATGGAAACTGAATTCACCGGTATACGTCTAACTTGACCCCACTCCGCGCCAGATATATCACAACTTACGCTACCAACTACCATTCGTGCCATCACATAGGCAGAAGCAAGGACGTGGTCGTACAATCGAACCTTCCCAAACCTGGTGTTATATCGTTCGAACCGCGCAATAAGTTGAATCTCGACCTCACAGCTCAAGCCATCTCGTTTATCGACTTTGTCGTACTAACCTCTATTATAATACGAAGAGGACCGGCGGGAGAACTCGGGGTATACAACTGGATGGTGAGGCGAAAAGGGTATAGTAAAACTTGGTAAACTTAGTACTGGATGTACGTCCAAACCCATCATCCGCGTAAACATACTCGTTCGAGATGTGCAACTTACAGTGAGGGGCATATGGAATACTAAAAGTACCATGGGTACGCAATGGATAGGGAGATGATTCTTTCCTTCTTTTGATCCGCAGATGGCAGTGCAAATGCGCTTTGTTTAATTCAATGGTATCGATAGAAGTCATCATACCGAGAAGAGGAACAACGCCAGTGTGGGCGCGTCATGGTAGCGGCAAAGCGATGCCTCGCATATCCAATAATTCTTCGCTCTTTTCGGGACCAGCTGGCTCTCTATGGTGCCTGAGGATTATTGTTCCGAGTCGTCTAAATGATCCAGCCAATGCTTTGGGACCTGGCCGCCCATCGATGTAGAGCGACAACTACTCTCCGGCTGTGCGATGCCATTTACATATATGTTTCTACGTATCTGAAAAGGGCCACGGCCTCCTCTTTGTCCAGAACCCAATCGTGATGAATATCTCATTCAAACAGAACAATCCCACCGACACCTTAATCACCGACACCAACACAGGTGCACCTTTGTATCAGGTTGATACGACCTGGAGGTTTTCAGGATCTAAAACGACAATCCGCCGCCTTGATCATTCTGGAGATTCACCTCCGCCTGTATTTCAGATTAAATGGTATTCAATTGGTCCCAACGAGGTCTCTTTTGACGGGGAAAATTGGACCGCAATCAGTGACTTTTTAATGCAGGACGGTATATTGCGCAGGTCAGGTCTTCCATATACAGATAGAGCACCACGGTTGTAATGCTAAAGTGGCTCACAATGGCAGTTCACGGACTTTTGTGGCTCCCAACGGTGGCGAGTACAAGTGGAAACAAGACTCGGGCAAATTTATGGTACGTTCACACGCTCACACACCCTCCATCTAGATTCTGTAGTTCAATCCTGCGTGTCGAATGTTCTGAATGATTTGTGTATATGAAACGCAGTTGGTCGAACGCAGAAGCCACGAACTTGTCGCACGATCCCATAACCGAAAATTTGGATGGCTGTCAGGTGAATCGCGGCCCATGAATCTCGACATTACGCCTCGAGGTGTTCCGTTACTTGACGTTGTTGTTGTTAGTTTTATCATAATGGAAAAGAAGAAACGAGACAGGAAAAAATCACGGAATAGAACTAATAATGCAATAATGATGGGTGGTGCTGGAGGCACGGGCATGTTCTAAGTATTGGATATATATTTTTAATTTGTATCCAGCGACGGACTTGTATACGAAACTCACAACGCACGGTCGATATCAATATCAGCCTTGGAGTGCTGTACCAGAGAAATATAATATTTCGTTCGCGAAGAAGCGCAGATGAAGGGAAAGAGAAGGGGTTCATCTTGAATCTAGTCAGATTCTTGATAGAGCGCTAAAGATGGCATCCCTCTGGCTTGGAAAAGCGACGAACACCTTTCGTCATCGAATCGTGGGCACGATTAAGGCTGCATAGGGCATGGATCACCGGCAGTGACGAACCGCACGATGTCGGATGATAACAATCTATGGAAACCAACTGCCCATCTATCCGGTCGACGGTGCGGTCAATTATTGAGGTACAGTGGTATAGTAAGTGCGTCGTGGACGTGAATGTCTGATTCTCGACCAACTAAGCTACAGCTGATCCATCCTCCAACTATTTGGTCGCTTGGTGATAACAGTTGATGCGGGCGTTCGACGGGTTTTTCACTCCACAGTTGCGCAACGTTCGCGCTTTTTATCACTCGCAGGCCCGAGGTCCGTCAGTTTTATCTACCAGCACCAAATTCTAATCATCTAGTTGCCCGAACCAGTCGCCCCTTGCTGCGGTCCAACGACTTGCTCTCCGGCTGTGTCAACGCGATGCGGCAGATGTAGTACTTTAGCGTGTGTAAGTATCTGTCCAGAAATCAGCTTGACCACCTATTTCAAACAGAACAATCCCACCCACACTCGCGTGCCTGTCTAATGATATCGACACGCCTTGCATATGGTTCGGTCCAGACATAGTCTCTGTCAACGGGAAAAAGTTGGACTCCAATTAGTGTGTTCTTAGTTCAAGACAACAAGTCTCGCAGGTTAGCTATTTTTGTTATATCTGATGCATCGTACTTGATTGATCGGATGGCAGCTCTTGGACTTTCGTTGGCCAAGTGGAAACTAGATTCGCACATGTTCATCGTGCGTTCAATCTCTCTCTCGTCGTACATCTTGAAGGTTGTTGGATATTTTGAATTATCGTTCATATATCACAGTCGGTCGAACGTAAAGCAACACTATCGTCGCACGACCCCATAACCGAAAACTTGGATGGCTGTCAGGGAAACCGCACGCTATGAGTCTCGACATCAAGCGATTCCGTTCCTTGATATTGTCGTGCTCAACTTCATCAGAGTGGAGAAGAAGGGACGGAACAGGGACGAGTCGAGTCTTAGTTAACATCATTCAGCGATGCGGGGCACGGATATTGCAATGATTGCCGCAAATAATGCTGCGATGATGAGTGCAAGCTCAAGCCCAGTGAAAATCGGACCTAGGTAAAACGAGTGAGAACAAGTCGCAACGATTGTATCTTGCGACCTCGATGCTACTCGAAAAGTGAGACTCTTACTCGTTTTCAGTAGAGGCAGAATGAGAAAAATCTAGTTCAGTCGATAAAATTATTTCAATATACAGGACTCGATGTATCTCGATTATATTACAATATCATACCAGGCTTCAAAAGAGCGCCATCGAGGGCGACATG
>QGOD01000204.1:0-10093 GCA_003313065.1 Sarcodon sp. MG97
ATTGGTTGTGAACTCCTCAGATGCGGCAGTCGAGCTCTTCGATAAACAATCTGCGACTTGCTCTGACAGGGTACGGTTTTTGAAGCATATGCGTTCAATGGATCGTTCCTACTTATCGAATAACTTTCAGCCCTGAATGCCTATGGTGGTAGAGTTGTGAAACATCTGTATCTCGAACCACGCATCGGAGCATTCATATTCTGAATAAGTCAGGTTGGGATTGGGCACTTGGTGTGCTCAATTAGCACAAGTGGCGCTTCCACCATCGATTTTTCTCACCAGATTATCAACGGTAGCGTGGCAGGGAATTTCGAACCGCAAAAAAAAAGCTCCTCACGAATTATCATATCGACTTGCTATGATCCGGACAAGTTCATGAAGTACATCCCTTCGCAAGTCCAAGGTTCTGCTGTATAAAACACGATCAACTTGCTTGATTTTCGCTCAGAATTACGGGCTCCGGCATAGATTCTTTCGGTTACCTCCGGCATAGACATGCAAGATATCAGACATCCTCTCAGAAATCCTGGGCTTTCACGAGTTAACTCTTTACCTCCATGTTTATTGTGATCACATGCATACTATCTAAATTCGACATGGAAAAGGCCGTCGATAAATATAAACGCCAATCACTTCAAGTGGAGAGTATTTTATAGTGTTCTTACAGTTAGTCCCTCGTTCGATGGCTTCAGTTTGTTTATTGCTTTCGAAAAAAAGTCACCCGCAGGCATTGAACCTCATAGTCGACGCGTATGAGGTACGCTATCCCGGTGTTCATACTGGCTCTGTTGATTCATAATGAGGTGATGTGTACAATGATAGTTCTATAACCTTACAAGTAGTGATGATTCAACGGCAACATGTATATTTTGACGCTGGTGGCCTGCAAGTAGAATTCGCAGGCCCACGTGCACGGTCCTGGCATGAGATCTGCAACATATCGTGATAGGTGACTTGGTATTCAATAACTTGAATGTTCGTTGTGAAACCGTCTGGACTCAACTTCAAAAAACAACTATGTGTCCAGGAGAACACACAAGTACTACATCGGGACATATCCTTGACAGCGGACGGAAGACTCATTACTACTATCGGACTCATAACAATATCCAAGAAGCCCGCTGGAAATCTCTGAATATCCCCGGTTTCCTTATGATTCCACGAAACCGGGATAAAGATCTGGATGATGCGTCGCATAGGCTTCGTTTATCAGGTTCAGCGCTTGCGGAGACCTTGGTTTGATCAAACAATCGAATGGCATCGGATAACTTGAAAAAAGTATAAGTAAGCTGGTGAACCATGGCTACAAAACGGGAGGAATCCAACCAGGATAGCCCTGTAACGTATTCTCCACTTGGAGTAATCGCTCTTCCATCCTCATCGACAGCTTTTTCGATATTGAACGTGCACAATATGTTGGCAATTGTAATAAAGGTGGACGCCAGCGCAAAGTCTTTCCCTGGACAGAGCCTAAAAACGCCGATATCAAATCACCGGCTCAAAAAATGAATGTACGCAGCTCTCACCTTCGTCCAAATCCAAATGCAAAGGCCTCTGGAGGTCTAACGTCTGGATTGATCTGACCATCTTTCAAGTATCGGTCCGGAATGAACACCTCTGGTTCTGGGTACACGTTTTCGTCATGTAACATAGCCCTATAAATAGGAGTTTCAAACTTTATCCTAAAAAACAAAACGACAGAAGTAAGAATATGCATACCATGAATTTCCAAGTACTATCGACCCAGCAGGCATAAATTTGCCATCATACACATCATCAGCCATCAGTCGATGAGGAAGAGCTATAAACGTAAACAATGAAAAATCTATTGATTTCCAGGTGGTAGTGCTCACCTAAAGGCGCCACTGGATTCCACCTCAGGACTTCTTTGATCAAAGCATTGATGTAAGGAAGGGATGGTTTGTCAGTGAAATCAGGGAGCCTGTCCAAGCCGACGACATGGTCAAGTTCCTCTTGGGCCCTCTTAACAACGTCTGGGTATAGCACCATAGCAAGGAAGAAGCTGCGTAAAACGGACACCGTCTGCTCATACAAATGTTAACCTTGTTGAAGAGTTCAGTTAAATTAACCACGTACAGTTTCTGCTCCACCTAAATGAACCGGACGTCACATTGCCAAGCAACAAGCAAACGGAATAATGCAACAAACCAATATATATCGTTGCACATACTCCGCGAATTGCTTCCTCCATTTCTCTGTCGCATTTTCCTTCCAGTTGCTCCAAAAATAGTGAAGCAATCGATGGTACACTGATGCCTTTTGCCTAAGAGCGTTTATTCCTTACAATTTTGTTCATTTAGTATGGCGCAAGACTGACTATCTGATCCTTGACATGTTGCATCGGCACATCAGCCGTGGCCTGAACAATCTTCCGCCATTCTCTGGCTGTTCTTTTGAACCCAGCACCTGGGAACCATTCTGGCACATACTTGACTATTCATCTAATAAACGGAATGGACGAGAGGCTGAAAATTTTTGATACGCACGAAAAGGCAAAACATCGACGAGGAAGGAGCCTTGAGATCCGGCAACACGCAAGATGTTGACTGTCTTCTCAACAACGACTAGAAGAGGATGGTCGATAGTTTGCACGTCTATCCCATAAGCAATGGAAAGAATCAAAGAGCCTGCCATCCTAAGTAGAATCAAGCATGCCATTCTTCCTTCCCCTGCATAGACAGACACTACTTACAATCTGATATATTCCACGAACTTCTCTGGCTTATGAACGAGTCGATACAATAGTTGGTGAGCGGCCTTTGCTTGTTGTGGCTCAAAATTGGCCACAACGCCGCTGTTAAAATGCTGGTGAAAGAGGCGATGATGTAACCTCCATGTACTACCGTATGTGAAAAGTGGGAACCCCCAATCCCAGCCCGATCTGGTGTATGTGAATATTTGTAGCATATAACTCGAGAATACTGTACTTACAACTCTACAATCATGGGCATCCGCGGCTACAACAAATTTTATTAGAAATGGTTCAATGCATATGCGTCCGGAATAAGATCATACTCTGCCAGAATAGATAGCAGATCGCTTATCGAAGAGCTCGGCCACCGCATCTGGAGAGTTGACAACTAGAAGGTGAATGCCGAGCAGATTGAGATGGACTACGTCGGAGGCTAGAAATGGTTCAGAACGTGTAGAGGGTTTCAAGGAGTGGATTTACAGAATTGACGTGACCATTTAGCAAATGTTATCCACTCGGAGCCGGAAGGTAAGTCACGAATGTTTCCGATTAAAGGAAGGCCTTTCGGGCCAGGAGGGTAGGGAGGTTTTGAGAGTTTCAACTTCAAGACGGTGAGCAAGACAATGGCAAAGACGGCAGTCACAAGACGAGCGGAAAACTCTGAGAAGAGATAAAACATAATGAATTCTGCCACAGGTTGTGATGCAGCAAGAGGAAAAAAGATATTAGAGAGATCCACCACAAAATCCTAGGGCGGCCCTGGGAAATGACGAGTCGAGAAATACATAAAACTAGTATCTCACTGATTGGTCGGCACAGCCACATTGATGAAAACCGCGCAACTCGGTCTTGATCGGAACCTCAATGCGAACCGACGAGCCTGATCCTTTAGCTTGTGTGTACTTTCCATCTTCGCATTGAACCGAGAGCTAGTATTCGGCTTATTCTCCAGAAAATTAGTTCTCCCTGGTATCCAAGCGCTGATGAGTCAATGATGTCCCCAACGATGGCCAGTGCAGTCTCCGAGTTGTGCGCGCCGCGGGGACTAGGCTGAATTTCAATTCATCTTGTATTCAACTGTTCATATATTCATACTGCAGGATCCCTCAGGCCTCAGTGGCGGTGCCCATCAACCTCATAATTGCTAGGATTGCAAGCATGGGCGATTATGGAAGTTAGCTGTGCTCTCATGCTATTCGGATGATAAATTCCATATCTCTCATTGGTGAGCGAAGGCATATATAAAGTCCCGGGACTATATTTGCGGTTCGTTCAAGACAGATACCCCACCACCTCATGCCGCGTCCGTTAAACTCCACACCAGCGTCCAGTAAGTCCATTCTTTTCGATACAAAATATCTGTTCAGGGAAAAGCTCAGCCTCCGAGAAATCTCCAGAGTTGTCCCACCCGCACCACTGTAAGCTTGTTCATCGTTCCCCACATTCGCTACTGCTAATGCCCTTGGTGGGATTAGATATGAACCTTTGCAATTGGCTCCAATCCCACGGAGGGATGGATCGTTTTCGTGAAGAGTTGAAACGGGAGGGACCCCATCATCATCCCATCTGGACTGCTTATCACTATAGTACGTTCAACATCCATCTGAATGACATTTCATTAATTATTTCCAACTTCAGTTGATGATGCATTTTACGGATCAGGATCTGGGTTTACCAAGAGGATAGCGAAAGAGTCCGCAGCAGGAATGACCTTGAGGGCTCTAGGATTCTCACAGAACAACTTTTCAGCCCATATCCATGGACAGGTGGTGAACAGTGACGACTACGATCTTGTTTCACGTCATTCTTCACGAGTTACCATGTCTAGATCTCGTTGATTAAGGTGCTAGTACATGATACGTTCGAGGACCTTATGTTGCACGCTTTCGATACCCTTTCTATTGTTTCTTTTATCGATTATTTTGTTGATAGCTGGCATTAATCATGTCATTACGGGCATTATTTCAATCCTTTGCTCCCAGAAAGTAGTTGTTGGTTCGAGTATTCTACTCTTCTTTCCCGATCTACCTGTGCCTAATATGTCCCAAGTCTATACCAGTGCTTATGCGTTTAATATCCGTACTAGTGGCATTCGTATTCATCGCAAATTTTCATTGCAAGTGAGAAGTTTACGTAAGAAAGAGTTGGACATGTATACTAGTTACAAGCCAAGACATTTCAGTTCCCACCAGATCATCCCGCTTGGCATCATGCTCTCTGTCGATACCTTTATCAACACAGGCTGAATGCGGTATAAAGAATGCTGATATACAATATTGGTGTCAAGACACCATGAAGTCGCACCTAGACCATACACTTACAGCCTCCAGGTTATTAAAACTGCGTGATGATGATCGATGGTTAGTCATCCGCTCATGACTCTCTGGTCTAATTAATGGAGTACAGGTTTCTGTTGTTATAACAACGAATTGGCGCTGTACGTTAGACATCCAGCCTCTCCCCCTCACCCTACATGTCACTCTCGGTGCCGATGCCTCGTTTTCGTGAATCTTATTTATAACAGGGTTTAGTTGGTAAGCAATCTAACAGGGCCTCCGTTTAGCCCGGATAGGTTGTCTAACGATAATTTCTTTCACGTCTTACAAGCATCAGCTTGACACTGCTCTTTGGCGATAGTCTTCAATCGCGCCTCTCACCACCCTCAGCAATTTTCCGGAATACGCACAATAGCAGTTAATGGGCAGAGAACCTCGGTAGCGCAACAGGATCTATCCCATTCATCGTCTCTCGCCTCTCTTCCCCGGTCGGACGCCTGTCGTATCAACGCAACTTGTGCGTTATTAGACCTCGTTGCCTGGTACCCATGGAAAATCCAATGAATGACATATTGATGCACAGGTCAGAACATTTGTAGCATATGATTGAGGGGCGAGAAGGGGCGTTCCATCCGTTTCCGGGCTGTATCAATCGTGTGTGCAAGGTGCGAGCTTGAACGGATGGGGAAAGTGAGGCTCTGATGACTCGATTGGTTTTAATTAATTAGCGAGTAAGTATGCCGGGGATCCTATCTATCTCCGGCTACAATTCTGGCGAGACCACGCCGTTTTCGTGTTGTCATTTCCCTTGAGTTTCAGGACTTCAACGGAATTCTATTCACTGCGGTAAGCCAAAGTCGAGGGATGATTTGTGGGGTCAACAGGTTAGATACCACCGCAGCATACCACAGCCCTCTATGATGACTTTATCCTATCAATTATTCAGTCGTACAGCACATGAGTCGAAGGCTAACGATCGACCTGTGTTATTGTTATCATACTACGAACCACGTTAGCCCTGACTACGAAGTTGCTGTGCACAATTTGTTTCGATGCTGTACATCTTCAGACCAATAAAACAGTATTCAAGTAAAGAGCCTTGAGGTTTGCTCACGGCCGACAGTTCTTGATCAGACATCAACACTGTCGGAAGTCCACACGCCTACATTTTATACCGCTTCTGGTTCGGTACCGGCTGGACTACGGTGAGAATCACAGGGTTTAAACAATATTCACAGTCATCTAGTTCGGATAGCAGTGAGTCTCTGCCCGCGTCTATATCATTGTTATATCAGTTCTCCGATGAAAATAGTGACGAAACTGGAGGAACTGGAGCAGTGGTTCAAGCTCCACGGAGGAGTTCGACGTCTCTGTCATGTTCTTGCATCGACAAAAAAAGTGCCGTACGGACCTGAGTCACTGACTTATATCATTAAAAGTACGTTTTATTTCTTTGCATCATGATACCATCTCGCTGATTAAATAGTTTCTCAGTTGACAACGTCATTTATGCATCACTATCAGCATCAGTATTATCATCCTGTGAAGATGCAACCAGGGAGGCAATCAAGGATTCATTACGAGAATCCGCAGCACGAATAACCTTACAGAAATTGCAGGCTGAACGTGCACGCGAGGTACACAAGATTATGCATCTTTAGCACCTTACCCTTACATCACTGAAGTAGATGCAGATTTTACAAAGATTAAAGCGAAGATTGTTGCGATGCATGCTGCATAATTCTTAGAGAGAGTCATATTCTTCATATATTTCGCATCTTCCACGACGACACTTGTTAGACAGGGGACATGTATAGAAGGTAATTCATGATATTTCTGACATTTATACTCAAAGGTCGCTATATACAATTCATTACGATAATAACTTGACCGAGTTATATTATCTACTCCAATTGCGTCTTAACCCGCTGCATTTTGTTTTCTATGATCGCGATGTATACAATTAAATACGGTACTCCGGAAGTATTGTAGTATTAATTTGAATACGAGTGCACGGAAATCGATGCTCACACACTAGCCAAGGTTAGGGATTCTCAATCTCATAGCTGCTCACTGAGCCATTGATTAATTTCTGGATAAATGGTCAACGCACAAATAGTTTCCCTGGTAGCGCAAGCCAACATAGACACATCTATGGTGCGAGAGACGAGCATTTAAATTTCAGCGTAGATGAAGTGTCGATTTCTTCGTACGTCCGGAAAAGGAAAGTGGTTGCGGTCGTGAGAACTGTGATAAATACCGGGCTGAAAACAGACTCGACAAACTGAGTCGGTGCATCGATCTCGCTTTGCTTCTAGTAGTAAATGTCTAGCGAAACTCAACTCTCAGCTTTCTTCAAAAGACATCGCGTACTTTTGGATAGAGAAAGGGAGGCCGAAATTGAGAGGACTGCTTTGCTCTTGACGAATTGTGGTCCAAAACTACTCCAGCAGAAGGGTTTGGCTTTGAATGGCCTTGGCGTGGCGGGTATCAGCATAGGTTTAGGAGGTAAAAGGTGTGTAAATGGCCCTATACGTTTCTTATCTGACTTGAGATTGTAGTTTAGTCGAATTAGAACGCCCAACAGCATATCATTCCACACCGATATTCCCTCCACACACCTTCAGGTTAACGCGTATCTCATGTCAACCTCATCATCTGCTGATGTATAATATAGACCAGGCGATATCGCTCGTATTGAAGAGAATGTTTCGGGAAATGGACCGTTGAAAAAGTCTAGCAAAAATAAAAAGATAGGTTCAGACCCTGATGCTTCTCGTGCTGGCAAATGCGCGGAAGGAGTGGTATACAGGGTACATTTTATTATTCACTAGAGTATTTCTGTTTGATCCACCACAATACAGGTGTCGGATACTCGTATCGTGGTCGCAATTGATCCGTCTGAGTCTAGTTCGGACGATCTCGACTTGCCAGAACGATGCAGAATAGTCAAGCTGGCAAATAGCGTTACATATGACAGGTTCGTCCATGGATATGCATCGTCGTTTATCCTCCTGACCAATCTCACTAGGATGGAGAAAGCTCTAGACCAGTTGGAAAGATTGGTTATACCTTCATTCGACACGGTAATTATAGGCTCTCTGATCAGAGGATGTGATTTCAGGCTTAGCAACGTCCTCATTTTAGGAATTGCCGAAGTTTCTCCCGCCTTTGACGAAGCTTATTGAGGTTCTGTTGGGCATCACTCCTCCATCTGAGAAAGTTCCCATCAAAAATATCGGCTTTTTCGACCCGACACTTAATGACAGCCAGAAAGAAGCTGTTCGATTCGCTCTCGAATCTCCCGAGGTTGCCTGCATTCATGGACCCCCAGGTATTCTATTCTCATGAAAACGCATTTGTTCTCATCCTGTATCCAAGGAACTGGAAAAACTCATACATTAATCGAGATCATCCGCCAGCTCAGTTCTACATCCTCTGCGAATGCAAAACCGCTGCGTATCCTCGTGTGCGGTGCCTCGAACTTATCTGTGGATAATATTCTTGAACGTTTGTTATCAATTCCGTCAAGTGACAGGACTGAGACGCTCAAAGCAACGAGGGTTGGTCACCCTGCAAGAGTTATGGCACACGAAGGCGTACTGGACGCTACCCTGGAAGTTAGAGCACAAAGATCCGATGAGGTTACTGTTCCAGCTCATCTCTCGGTTTTGGTTTAACTTGTGGTCTGTAGGCTGCCCTGGCCAAGGACGTTAAAAACGAGTTAGAATCTGCTCTGGGCGTGTTGTCAGGTAAGGGCAAAGGTGCAAAAGGCAAAGGTCCTCGGGGCGCCGAAAGGAGGAAAATGTGGGAAGAAGTGAAGGCTCTGAGGAAAGAGTAGGGAAATCACACTTCAGATTGTTCTCTTCTGATTGCGCCGTGATACCAAAGGTACCGCAAACGCGAAGGAGGTGTCGTCGAAACAGTGCTTGGCCAATCACAAATTGTGTTGGCGACATGCCACTCAGCAGGTGGAAGACAGCTTTACAAACATTCGTTCGATGTCGTCATTATTGACGAAGCTACACAGGCGATGGAGGCAGTTCGTCGTCGGTCTAGTTTATTTTCTCTTCATATTTTCTGAATATCACCTTTTAGGTTTGTTGGGTCCCGATTTTGAAAGCCAAGAAATTGGTGCTTGCAGGCGATCCAATGCAGCTGCCCCCAACTATACTATCCGTTGACGGAAAGAGAAAGAAGAAACAAAAAAATAAGCCGAAGACAGCCTCGAAAACGACAAAAAAAGAAAAGACGGGAAATCCCTCGAAATCGGACAAACAATTGCCGCAACCTCCACAAGACGTGGAAACTGTTGATTCTAACCAAAACGCCGAATCAGATAGCTCTGAGACTGAAGAGGATGATACAGGTGCAGAAAGTAACGAGGGAATCAAGTCAGACTTGAAGGTCGATGCGAACAAGGTAAATGAGCCTCTTCCAAAACAAGAGAAGAAAAGAGAGAAGGGAGGACTGCAACCCCCGCGCACCTTAGAGAGGACCCTATTTGACCGACTAGAGAAGATGTATGGACCTGGAATCAAGCGTATGTTAAACCTCCAATATCGGTGCGTAATACGCGCTTTCGAAGCGTCGCTCTCATCGCATCTGACAACTAGAATGAATTCGCAAATCGCAAAATTCCCATCGAAAGTGATGTATTCCAACAAATTGCTGTCTCACGAGTCAGTGGCATCGCATCTGTTGAGCGACTTGCCAAATACTTCTGCTGATGGGGAGGAAGAAGAGAAAGAGGTGCTTGGGACACCCGTCGTATTCTATGACACGGCAGGATGCGAGTATTTTGAACGTCTTGAAGGGGACGGTGATGAAGGGAGTCGGTGTAACGAAAACGAAGCTACTGTGGTCAAAAAATGGATAGAAAGATTGGTATGTTGATCCAAAATATGATGAACCCCTCTGCTCAATACTCGAATTCAGAGCGAGTGTGGAGTATTGGCCTCCCAGATTGCTGTCATTACTCCGTAACTTTTCCTTCTTGTCGAGTTCAATTCCCAGACGTTCTAAAGGTTGCCGCGCACTGTAGATATCAAGCCCAAGTCACTATATTGACATCGCTGCTGCGGCCTATTTATGGTCTCGACTT
>QGOD01000204.1:19091-30361 GCA_003313065.1 Sarcodon sp. MG97
AGAGTCATTAACATAGCATGACGAGCTCCATATGTTGTAAGTATGCACATATTACGGTTCACCTTTACATGACTATGTAGCGATCCAACTTGTCGTATATCTGCACATAAATCATTCGTAACTTCATATGAGAGGAGGACCATAAACTAGACACGACAATTGAAAATGGTATACGATATGCAAAAATAAAAAATTCTCTCTGACCTCCTACCGGCGCTTTCCAAGGATCTTCACAAGTGAAGTTTTAATTGCGCTCGCAGCCTTCTCACAGTCCTTCCTCGTCAATGCCGAGCTAATCGCCAACCGGATGCTAGGTCTTGCTTCATTCAATTCTTGTCCTCGCAGTCTCTTTGCTCTAGTAATCAAAACACCTTGAGCAAGGACATCATCCACGACTTCTTGCAATAATCTTTCTTCGAGTTCGATATCAAACATTGGAGGGTCGCGAGGTAGGACTGATAATGGATTGGACGGTTTGCCTAGATATGAAGATTTGGAAACACTGGGAGATACTGATCGGAGGTTTATATGGATCATGGGGCTTGCGTGATGTGATGGGATGGTAACACAGTCGAGCCGGTCAAGAATTGAACGAACAGCTCGCACGTTTTCTTGCAATGTGGATAGAATCGATGGGGTATTCCTTAAAATGCTGATTGCCTCGGAAGCACTGACAGACAGAGCTGCGGGCATCGATGCCGAGAATACGAATGCCGTTCCATTGATTCGCTATTGCAGATTGAGTTGCCTAAAAGAGCCCCTCGCAAACAACACTCACCTGATGTTTGACGACAATTTCCGAACCAGCACAGAATCCGCCAGATGAACAAAGACTCGTTGCCACTGAGCCAACAAGCATGTCAACATGTGCTGCGGGAACGTTGTACAGTTCCGTGAGACCACGGCCAGTCCTGCCCACAGTACCAAACGAAAAGCTTTCATCCAGGATCAGACGATACTTGTACTTGAATTTTAATTCAATCTGTTTCAAGAACTAGTCAAACTTTCTGTATGAGCCACGAAGGACAGAATACAAACCAGCTTGGGTAGGTCAGCCATGGAGCCGTCGCGCTCGAAGATGCCCTCTGTAACGATGAATCTACGCGTCAGAGGCGCTCTTCTTTTTCTCCTTTCCTTTTCCAGGCCTTCCAACACTTCTTCGAGACTCTTCATATCGTTGTGGTCAAACCAGCGGATATTACTGCGGGAGATCTGTAAACCCTTCTGAATCATGAAGTTGACGCTTCTATCGGCGACAATAATGTCACCTCGTTTGCAAAATGCGGGAATGACGGACGAAACGGTGGAAAATGCCTGTGAATATAAGATGGCGTCTTCCGTACCGAGGAAATCGGCGATGTTCTTCTCTAGTTCGGTATGAGCGTCAAAGGTCCCGTAAAATCCTGCCGGACCACAACTGCCAAGTCCATACTTGCGGAGAGCCTCCGCAGCCTTCTCCTTTATGGTTTCATTTCCAGCAAGACCTGTGAAGTTAAAGCTGGCTAGATTTAACACGGTCTTTCCAGAACCCACAAGTCGAGGTTTGGGGCCAGTGGGACCAGAGATAATGGGAAGGGACGCCAGCTCAGCTTCCTCTCTCTCCGTTAGGGGCTGTTCCAAAGGCTCTGGAGTCCATTCATCTACCAGCTCATCGATCTCCTGCTTATCGTTTAAAAATGAGATCATTATAAAGGGGCCGGAGGGCGAACCTTCTCGGAGAATTGTACAAAATGTTTGCCAGAACTATCTGCCCGGGTCCTTGATTTTAACAGGGTCCTAACTGCGAACATGACAAGAATAATTTCTAGGAGGGTTCGACCGGGATCATTTTGATGTGACGACTTCACGTAGCGGGCAAGGATGGAAGAACCGGGTAGCTGATAGAATATAGCTTCTGCGGTAGAGAGCGAGTAAGAAATAAAGGAGAACACAGGCTCCAGGCTTGAAGGGGTGTTGTTCATGTTGTCGACGTATAAGTCCAAGTTACCGGATACCGTATCCATTAGTCACTGGGAAAGTAAGCGCCAAGCGGCCCAGCGAATTGGCAATTCAATCAACAGCAACGACTCCAAGCTTGAACTCAAGGGTCAACTACATAGCGGAGCTACCGCGATGACGGCAGCAGCGCACAGGTCGGCTACGTCGCTGTCAGGCTCGAACAATCTGGAAGGCTTTGATGTAAAGCAACAGAGACGAATGACAGCACCGTCTTTGCCTTTATCATCTTCGTTAGATCTTGTAAGTATATCTAGTTCACTTTATTATCTACGCTAAGTTGCTAAATTGCTGCAATCAGCCAGCGCCAGTCGATCCAAGGTACTCTAAAGAACGTCGCCGATCACCATCGCCATTGAGAAACTCGCACACCCCGACGAGCGAAGACGGTTCAGACGAAGACGATGATGACCCTGATGCAACTTGGGGTCGCGGTCGTCCTCCGCATTCCCCCAATTCTTCGGTGACGAAATTCGCCGCGACCTTTGCCCAGCGGGTAGGGTCGTTCATGAGCCCTGCCCGGTCGCCCCAGACGCTGCCTACGGATGAGGAACTGGAGGCAGAAGCAGCTCGAGAAAGGGAATGGAGCAGGAAAGAAGCAGAAAGAATCATTGCAATGGAACGTAAAAAGGCAGAAGATCGTATGACGGTTGAGGAGCGCGTTATGGCCATGTTACAGAATGAAAGAGCCAGTAGTTCTCCCGTGCCAATCCCACAACGACCACAGTCTGCAACTCCAACCACCCCCTCACCTTCTGCTTCTCAGAAGGAAAGAAGCGGGTGGTGGGCAGTGACCAAAAACAAGTTAACGCCCACTAAGGACCCTTTGACACCTGCTCAACAAGTGATCCAAGAAACCAAGGCTCGAGACAAAGAGCGACACAAGGAGAAGAGATCCTCTTCCAAAGGTAAAGATAAAGAAAAGAACAAGGACTGGCCATCATCCCCAGAAAACAAATACTCAGATCCCGCTTTTATCAACCTTGGTATCCCATCCAATACTACACGACCTCGCGCTACTTCCAATTCTACATCTCCTTCCTCCTCTCCCACTCCTGTGCGTTACAGCAACCCCTCAAGTCTCGCGCCGTCTCCGTTACGTGTAGCGGATTCCACTTCGTCACCTTCTTCCAAGTCTAATCATCCTGTATATGCACAATTCAACCCAGATGGTGTACTCGATGTTCCTAGCACGCTGTTGACGATTGCGAAACGTTTTGAGAAACTGGAGAGGTGGGCTGTTGGGCATGTTCGGGCACTCGAAGATCGTATGGATGATGTTGAGAGGTGGCTGGTTGAGAAGGAGAAAGAAAAAGAGCATCAGAGCAATATGGCCAATGGGGGTGGAGACAATACAAGAGCCGCTCAGGACCTAACGGATATGAGAGATGAACTTGCTGAATTACAAGGTCGAGTGGGCGAAATTGGACGAGAAATGGCAAAATTAGCCACATCACCAGGAAACCTTTCATTTGGGCCCTCACGAAGTCCAACAGCGCTGGCTAGAGCACCATCCACGGTGTCTTCTATTGCTGTCCGAAGTATGACGGCCTCTCCCCCACGGATATATCCAACGTCATCTAACATCAAAGAATCCACAAGTCCACCCATTGCTCCACTTGTTCCGGTGCTAACAGGATCGCGAACAAGGCTTCCTTACCCAAGTGGCGACTATGCTACACCTCCAGATTCCGTCGTGATCAGTCAAGGCCAGTTTTCTCCGACGGGGTCTCCCCCCTCAACTGTTACGTCGGCCGCAAGTATGCCTCAATCGTTATCATATGTTGGTCTTCCCACAAGTTCAGACATACCCTCCTCTACCGTATCAGGTTTACCTCGTTCTGACTCACCAATCCTTGCAATGGGGCTGATTTCGGCAAAGAGTCCCTCAGCATCTCTTCCCCCTCCAAAAGTCAGTAATCCACGGCCCTTGAGTGTAAGTCCAACTCCAAGGAAGCGCTATACTGTGGCTCTCGGCGGGCCAATCATGTCTGCTGATCGCCGGCTTTCTTCGCCACCTCCCCCCGAATCATCTGCGCTAGGCACTCCACTTCTGTCTTCCTTTGCGGGTGATGAAGACAACGACGACTTTCATGATGAAACTGTTGGGAAATCAGCTGGGCGGCGAACGGACTTTGGAAGCTTCGATAAAGATTTGCGTCGGCCCAGACCTCAATCTACGTATGGAGGATCGTCTCCCTCTGTTCCACCCTTGCAACCAAGACTGCGGTCTCGATCAACTGTAGGGTTAGGGATTTCAGACACTAATGGGGGAAACAGTAAGTTTATTGACCCGCTGGTCCTTAGGAGGCAAGAGAAGGAGTTCTCTACACCTCCTGGCCAGAAAGGTCCGCCCAACAAAGGAAAGAAAGCTGTTGGGGACCTTGTCGCATTTTTTGATGGTGGAGAGAAGTGACTGACTTACTGTTACACCATTTTCCACACGTTTTGATTATCTGACACCGTTCATGCCCGGTTCATGCCCTGTTCATGCCCTATAATCCTAATTTTCCTGATGACGACGTTCCTATAGATATCCCCATCTGCTCTGCGTAAAATATTCCCCTCTCTGATGTTGTTGTGTACTTACGATCCTCTTGATGACCACGTTGGAACATGCTTTCTTCCGGTGTACTTTAATTCATATTTAGGCCTTTTCTCTATTAATTGACTCGTGTCTGGACTTTAGGAATGTCCCTGTTCGGCATCGCGCGTAGCCTTTGCGTAGCCGCCTTAAGCTTAAACCTCAAGTGCACCAGCTGTCAAGCTTAAATTCCGTCAACTCGGAGGCCAACTATCCGGTTGAGTTGGTGAACATTCAGTTCCATCGCATCTCTGATGGAAGGAAACATTACAAATAAACAAAAGCACAAGATATAGGCGACTAATAAGGATGAAAAATTGAATGGAATAAAGACAAAAGAAGCCATACGTATTACGTGACAGAATCTTACAGTACTTTAGAAAATTTAACCACTAAGTGATCCGCATCCTTCCCAGTAGCGCGCATGAAAGATAGTAAGATAATCAAAATCTGGAGCATCTGGGCACGGAATCTACACGTGTCATGAACCATCAACTGGTACTCCATTCATTCTACTTGTCGGAGCGGGGGTAACTGCGGGAGAAGGACCATCGCTTATACTAGGTAGCGTCGTTGGATGCAGAGAGGATGGATTGGGGTTCCTCAGTTCCACCACATTTAGGATCAATCCTGAACGTCCTCCAGATATATCCGATAGAGCAGGATCGATAACTTGCTTAATCACGGACTTTGGACTGTTGATGGGAAGGCCTCTATTTTGACCGTTGGATGAGGCTATAAGGGCAGCAGGAGTTGGGATTGGCTGTGGAGATGGCTGTGCAGGCAATTGAACAGGATGTGTCGAGGCCATAGGACCAGGAGAGCGGGGCGGAAGTGGCAGTGGTGGTCTGTTGGTCCTCGGTGAAGAGTTTTGTGATGCGTTCGAGACCTGAGGTCTTCCCACGAGAAGGCCAAGATTTGAAATTGGCCTTGTGGAGGACGGTGAATGGACACGGGAATTTGGTGTAGCAGCAGGTAGTGTTGAGCTCTGTGAAGCTGATGGCGGCCGATGAAGCAGATCATCAGTAGCTAGCAATCCACGTTTGGAATTCGGATTCGGAGCAGACTCAGATGGTGCGGACGTAAAGTGGGCTTGCGTCGCTTGCGAAGGGGGTATGACAAACGGGGTCATAACTCTCTCAGAATTATTGGAAGCAGGCGGCAATCTCGAGTTTTCCGTACCAACGTGGTCATATTCTGAAGACGATGGTCGAGTGTGGTCGACAAGTCGTGCAATGCCTGGTTCATGGAGATTGGGGTTGGTGGAAACAGTGACAGAGGATGTGGTCAGAGGGGACCGTTTGAATGCCGTCGACGACGAGAGGTCTATAACTTCAGTTGAAGGTGGACCTGACCTAGGTCTACTGAATTCTAAATCACGAGCAACGCGTCGAGGGCTTAGGGTGTTAGAAGGAGGTACTGCAGATGACGAAGGGTGGTGGTGGTGGACGACATGATGGTGGTGATGTGGATGGTGAGTCGATCCTCCTCCAGGCTGCTGCTGCTGCTGTTGCTGGTGTCGTTGCTGCTGCTGGTGCATGAGCTGTAGCTGGTAATTTCTCTCGCGATCCATCTCTCTCTCTCTTTCACGATCTTCCTTAATTAGCCTTGGTTCATCTCGTCGTGAATCTTTCGTTACCATGACGCGATCTTCAGGTATCACGCCGGGCCCGCTCATCCATCCGTTGGGGGGCTTAGACCCTGCACTGTTGGCAGCAACTGGGGAAATCGATCGGCGCGGAGCGAGACTGCTGGGGTACTGTTGCGTATCCTGTCGACCGTGTTGCGAAAATGCGATCGAATGAAGAGATGGAGGCGGGAAGTTCGCTTGAAGTTGGGGAGGTGGAATGATTCCATAGCCTGAAGGGCCTTCAATGGGACCATATGATTCGAACGAGTGGTGTACCATCTGACCATTGCCTCTATGTAAATCCCAACCTCTCCGATGTTGATTTAAAAATTCTAGATCGCCATCTACATCTGCTCCAGATAGCATCGTCAATGACGGATATGCGCCTGCCACGGCTAACATACGACCAGACGCATAGGCGTAGGTTATATTTTCAGTGATATCCCGTAAAGTAGGGGGTGGGGGTAGTTCATGTTGGATGTGCGGAATTCTTCGAACTATGAAGAGCACGCGGTCGGCACATGACGATTTGGTTTTAATAACGCTTACCTGGAGGAGGACGCTCCAAAGATCTGCTTTCCCTCTGCAGCCTTCTACGTTTGCGGTTGGTTTCCGAAAGCATCTCCGTCTGGAGCTCGTCACGTTCATACTGAGGCCTACATTTAGACAGAAAAAAAAAGAAAAATGATACAGATACCAACCTTCCACCAACTCCAAACGGCATCTTCATCTACCCTTTTTCGTTTGTTAGCATCTGCGACCTCGAAGGCACGTCGGCGTGACGCCAATTCCAGACGTTTTTCCTTCCTTTTTGAAAGTTCTTCATCCAAGTGAATTAACTCGGGGTGAGTGTCTGCGAAATACGATAAGAAATATGAGAAGACAAACAAGTGAAATACGTACTTGCTTCCAATAGAGACTCTTCCCAAGCCAAAGCCTCCATCTTTTCTACATAAAGCCTCTCTCTCAATAAAGCAAACTTCATTTCGATCGTAGCAAGGACGTCCAGAGCTTCAGCTCGGTGGGCAGGTTGGAGATCGGATTCCAATTCATGATCGGCGTCGTCTGGATTCTCGTCGACTTCATCTACAGGGGCTGGTGGGTCAGCTGTCCCAGTCTCTGCAGCATCACCACTCTCTGCTTTGTCTGATTCTCTCCGTGTGATAGGTAGAAGTGAGGGTGATCGGGAGGATGACGCAGAAGATGTCTGTGAGATTGACTTAATCACAGTTGAACCCGCCATGATAGAAGAGGCAGCTACTGCTGTCGTTGTAGTGAGAGGTTTGATGTCCACTTCCATGAGCGTGATTGCCTCGGGGTGATCAGCAGTAGGTGTAGCGTCCGTAGGGTGAAATGGAAGTGATGCAGAATCTGGAGCTTCGCCTTCACCTTCGTCGTCATTGTCTTCAGATTCGGTGGGTTCCTCTTCTCCATCGTCCTCGTCAGCTCCGGCGACATCGGTGTCGGGATCGCTGTCTTCAGCATCGTTCTCGTCAGATTTTTTGTTGCCTTTGCTGTCATCATATTCATCTTCAGCATCTGAATCCGAGTCGTCGGGACTGATGTGTTCGAGATTGTCGGCAGGTGTAGCTGGTTGTGGCGGAGGTTGATCGTGAGGGTTAGAATTTGCATCACGAGCCTCGTCTTCATCTTCTTCCTCTTCCATCACTTTGATGGGCTTCCCGTCGCCACTGCGATCGTCGGGTTCTTCTTCCTCCTCCTGTTCTGAGTACTTTTGTGCCTTTTCCTCAGATTTCTTCTTATACCACCCCCACATCTGATCAGGGACCAAACTCCTGCGAGTTCTTCGTGCAGGTTGTTTGCATACACTTGCCTTGGAGTTGCTTTCCGTAGAGTCTTGTTCATCTTCGGTTAGTTCAGATAGTTCAGACCCAGTGTCGAGGCCTGTAGTGTCGTGGATATTAGACTGCGCTGGAGGGGATGCGCGTTGTTTGGATGGAGGCGGGGAGGGGGACGGTGAACTGAGTGATTCCAAGGATGCTGTCGAGCCTGGCATCGCGCTGAACAACGTAGGGGTACGAAGGAAGAACAGCACTATATCAGAATTGTCTTGTTCGGCTTCTGCCTACTAACCCTAACCCATTTCCGATTACTCTCCTCGTGCTCGGTCACTTGCGTACACACAGACCTTACCGTGTCTCCGCCCCAAGTCGATTCAGAGTGCCTCCTAACGATTGACCAACCGAAAATCTACTGCTGTCAGACGCGAAGAATATGAAATGTTCAGCAGATAAACTGAATCTTGACGTGCTCGAACTCGTTTTCGCGTTTCTCGAAGGCAATGATTTATTCTTCGTGTCTCTTGTCAGTCGGTCTTTTCTAGCAGGTGTTATCCCAAGACTTTATCGCAGACTGTCTTATGGATTGCACCAGTCCAAACGTGAAACAGTAAGCTTTGCAAAGCTTGAGATATTTATCCCTTTGATGACAATCGTATCAAGATCATGTCCCCTTTTGCTACAGTGCGTACACATCCACAGCTGGCGGATCATGTACAATATATTGGTGCGTTTCTCTTATTTGCATGTTACATTTGCTCATCTGGTTCTTAGATATCACCGTCTTTCCTGGTGTAAAACCTGCACTACGTCCAAACGAAGTACAAGACTGCGCCTATGTACTGGGGATCTCTCGCAATCTTAAATCTTTCATGTGTTCACCTTCTACAATCCAAGTGTTTCTCCCATGCCTGCAAAAGTTCAACCAGCTCGGAAGTCTCCGGATAAACGCACAACTGTCGGCCGATCAGACAGAAATGCTAGTACAATTGTCGGGTATAAACAACTTAACTTTGGACTTTGCTTCTTGGAATGTCGTTGATGCATTACCGAGATGGGCCGCGGAAGGACTTGCGCCTACCTTGGTTAGTTTGACTCTTTTCGTAAGTGACGCATACAGGATTATGCCGTCCTTTGGCTGATCAAATCAGATGACTCCAGATTTGAATGAAAACATCTTATGCTCAACACTTTACTATCTACCTCAGCTTAAAGGCCTTCATGTCATGTCTTGTGGAAAAATCGACCACGTAGCAGTCTTCAACGCCATACTTCACACTCCAGTACTCGAAAGTCTTTCGTTTACTACTTGGGTAGGTCTTGACTAACGATACTCTCAGCTCTTCATCAACCGTTGCCCGTTAGGAATCACCTCGCTCACTTGAAGGCGTTCCGTCTCGTCTCTTACCCTATCTTCGCCACGTGACGGTAGATACTCATTGCACGATGACATTCACCTCGATTCCCAGTCTCTGGACTTCGATCTTCCAGTCGATAAAATCATGGACAACATCCTTGACGTCACTCACACTCAAAATGTCCGAGCGTCTGACATTGGGTGAGACTTTTATTGAGAACGTACTAGATCCGCACATAAGCACGCTTGAGGTTTTGAAGCTCATAAATTGTTCCCTGTCTTTGGACAATTTGGACACGGTCTGCAAAAAGTGCAAGAAGCTGCGGGTACTGGGTGTTATGATTCCTCCCAAAAAAGATCATGTACGCATTGCTGATCAATATATTGTTACATGCTCTTAACCCCTTTCACAGCTGCTCTTCACTACGTCACTTGCCCATGCTGGTTCTCTGCACACGCTCATAGACATCCTTCCTGACAACCACCACGCCCACGCCGGCTCCCAACAAACACTAACAAAATGGAATATCGAGAGGTTCATGAGTTACGTTCCCAACCTTCGTACAATAGAAAGCGGTAATAGATTATGGATAGTATGCACCTTCTCCTATTCAATAAGGAGTCACACAGCTGAACTTGTGATTCAAATAGGGGCAAGATACATCGAAAGGTTTACGAGTTGCATTGCAGAGGAAAAAAAACAGAAATAAAATACACTGGTTTATGCCAGTTTGGTAGCTGGCACTCGAGACAACGGTATTTCAGTCATTTGAAATTCGATGGGATTCATAGGACACGTCCATCGAGAATTCATCAGCGCTTGACCCATTCAAAAGCCGGCCCGTCGTAGAGGCGTGGTGGTGGCAAGCTGGAAATCTCTCTCTTACGGACTTGTTTTACCTTCCCTCTGCCCTCGCTTCCGGGTCTAGATTGAGCACCTTTCAGTCCATTAATCAACTCAGTACGTGCGCAAGCCAAGAGGGTCTTAGGACGTGCTGGTCCATCAAAAAGAATAGGTTCAGGAAGTGGTTTGATAGCTGCTCTTGAAGTACCCTTCGATGGTGCAGGTGGGGAGTGTGTCAGTTGAGAGATGGATTGGTTTGATCCTACAGGGTTGCCAAAGATATCCACCAATTCAGCAACTGCCGAATTGGTGGATATCTTGGTAGGCGGGATGGGTGGGGGGGCTGGGGTCTGCGTGAGCGACAATGAGGACGCATGCCTGCGATGGCGGGTTAATGATACAGGAGAAAAGAGAGTAGGAAGCCGCATGTTGGTCGAATAGGAGACCTTATGTCGCTGTTGGTATGGGAGGGGTAACAAAGCAAGTTGAAACGACAACTGAGCGCAAGAACGATTTCAAGGGGCGTGGGGCAGAAAGTTGTGTGAACGTGTATGATAACAGTAGCTAGAACTGCTCCAATATCGCTCTGAGTTTGAGTGATTGGGTAGTTTGGGTCTCCTGAGTCATGAAAGTACGGAACAAAAGCTGAGTGGGTGGCTATCAGCAACGAAGCGCCTGTTATATACGTGTCCTGATATGGTATCCGGAACATAGCTCCTAACTTGAAGTACCGTGACTGGAAAGCTTTCACTCCACTACTTCTAGGCTTAATACTAGTAGATGAATTAGCTGCGGTCCTCAGCCTACTATCCACTTCACATCTGCCTGCCTTCCGTACGCTAGTATAATCACAGTCCTCTCTCTGTGGAGCATCTAATCTTCTGGCCGGAGATAACGCTCTCTCCACCTATCCCCCCAATAACCCGGCGTTATAATAAACTTGCGACTCGAAAGCACTCAGTATTCTGTCAAGCGGGGGACTTACTCCAGCCGGTCGAAACGGAGCTGAAATTCGGTAGGCTTCAGAGTTGACGGTCGTCGTGGATTGTGCCTCCCCTCCC
>QGOD01001479.1:0-14531 GCA_003313065.1 Sarcodon sp. MG97
TAAGAAACCCGTATTGACAAGTGAAACATGTATTCATTCACTTACAGACGAGTATAGATCCCGAAGTTTAGCAATTGGACGCAGAAGAAAGGTGCTATAATGAACTTCTCTCTGACAAAAACGACATCAATAATGTGAGATCAAAACATATATATATAACCTCATGTTGCGATCCTGCGTGCTTACCTGTATAAACTCTGCTGGAAGCGTATCCCACGAGACGTGATCAAATTTTGAGTTGTTGTTCCATAACGGATGTCGCGAACCATCGGGAGGACAAGCAGCAACATGGATCAAATGACACACGAGTCGCTGTTTCACATTGTTCTTGGACACGTGCATTGCGGATTCGTGTAAGAGATCGAACAACTTGATGAAGGGGGAGAGACATCAAACCGACGAACCCAAAGAAAAAAACTCGATAAGAATAGAAAAAAAAGCACCTCCAAGGCAGCGATGAGTCCTTCTAGCACAGCCATGCCAGCTGATTCCGACTCGGGGCCCACTCGCCCGATCCCGAGCCTTTCCGGAGAGTCCAAAATGTTGTCGCGCACCCGTTCGAGCGTTTGGAACCATTGTTTGGAGAGTATGGGGCTTGGACGACTAGAAGATTGACCGTACGTGACCAGCGCAATACGAAACTAGGCAGACGTTCAATTAGTCGAGGCTTGTTACACTCTCGTTGGGAGGAAAAGGTTAGAGGGCGGGATGTACCTGAGAACCGGCTTGAGCGTTTCCGATATGAGCTGCATATGGTACAAGATAGTCAACGACGACTGGAACCCATTCGGAGGACAGCGTAACAGACGCGTCCACGACCAAGACAACGGCGGCTACATTGATAGACATCATTAGGAGGCAAAGAGAGTCGACTTCGTCTTCGCATGCGCCAAGGCGGAGCGCCGTAATTCGAGAGAAGAAGTCGATCCTTTAGGGCCTTTTAAGGACTTGCCCGCCCAACCAGGTGCCCTTGTATAAAAACAGAGGTGAAACTGAGATCAGAAGCCAAACTGAATCTGCATCAAGGAGGAATTGCTAAATAAGATATGGCGACCACCTGGTACCTGCAAGGGGAAGGTTCGAGGGCTCGAGGGTTTATGCAGAACTTGAGGACCGGGGGTGGCCGCGGGAAGATGTTGCCGAGACAGAAGGAGGTGTCAGGTGATTGGGTACAAGCAAGCAACAAGCGAGTTTGATAAGCAATGCTCCCGGACAAATGCATCCATGGGTGTTGGTTGTGGATGTATTTGCCCGATAGTGGGTGGCAGGCGATATATGCCGAATAGCATACTGTACTGTCTGGGGCACGAAAGGGAGAGGATGAGAAGAATGAGGAGGAGGTAGCCAGAGCGAGCGGTTGAAGGAGCGAAAGGGAGGCGAGTCACACGGAAGCAATTCTGGGAAGAGACTGCGGTGAAGCTGCCAATCGTTCATGAATTAGGAGAAATAACACTACTTTGGAACGGGCTGGTCCGAAATCTATAGATCTGTCCTTAACGCCGAGGATCAAGAATCCACTCGATCACGGATCGCCGGAATTCCTTGCTTCACTATTTTCCGACCTTATTATTCCCGACGTACCGACCCGTATATGAAAATCCCACGCACAACTCGCACGACACCGCTAAGTATGTTGTATACAAACCAGCTTGCTCTTAATTTGACCTGATAACAGGCACTCAAAAGTCATTCGATAGTCTATTGACGTTCGTAAGTAACTAACGCCTATCAGAGTGCGCAACATCTCCAAGGTAATTGATGGCGGACAACAAAAAAGATTGTCGCAAGCGTTCGTATCTCCTGGTTGGTGTACAACTAGCAAGTCACTACATGGTAATACCACGTAAATCATAATGCAGTGCCGCAAATGATGCGGGTGTTTTGAGATCCACATTTTCACCGAACCTCCTGAGTCAGGTCCACCTTCTCACGCTTCCGAACCCTCTACCAATGCTCCCGGCCCGACTTCCAGAAAAACAAAACCATCCAATCCTTGCAAGCATGTCAAATGTAAACCCGGCACCAGTAGTATGTACATGAGCAAGAGGGGGGGTGGACACATCAAAAAAAGGGGAAGGAACCTAGAAATGAAAATTAAATTCCCAAGAACAAAAGGAGTTCCCGCCCGACCAGCCAACATAATATGGGTTGCTTAGAGCTGACCCCCCTCGTCAACCGAATATAGGTACTTGATCAGATGCCCGGTCGCAAGAACATCTCGGTACGCGCCACTCGCATATACGAGCAGTCCCGGTCAACCCAGTGTCACAGCTCTCGGCCGTCCTCGAGACGGTGGCTCTGTGGCACCGATAGCACGCGTCTCCTGTACCGATCAAAGATCCACACCCGCCCCACGTCCTTTCGCTTTCGGGTCCATCGGGAACAGACCGACTATTTGATATATGAGAACCTGAACACTGTATCCGTTCCAAATCATACTAAATCCTCACCCTCATCGACTTGCGAATACTGCCTAAACCAACTATCCAATAATGTGCCCTGAAACTGAAATGAACCGGCCGTATCCCTCTCGGACTGCATCCGAGATATCTCCATGTCAATCCCACCCATACTGCTCTATCCCTTGATTGATCTTATCAGACTGAGACATCTCTGCATTGTGTTCACACTCCTAGGTTCGATCTAAATTGTTGGCCACGTAGCAAACACATATTGGTACAGGTACAGACAAATATCGTTCCTCTCATCACTCTCGTGTTTGATAAATTGTCCCTAATCATTCAATTTTCAGTGGCTCGATCGACCAATACTCCTACGACAGCTTCAGTCACAAAGACCTCAACACGAACGAACCGAAATATAATCATACCTCTGCGTAATCGAGAATCGCCCTGTCGGAGCTGAACTTGCCCATCTGTACAAGTACACGTAACGTGACATTAATGAAATGACTCTGGATAATATGAGACGTCAAACCTTCGCAGACGTGCTGATGCTCTTTTTCAGCCATTCAGTTCGGTTCGCATATGCCTCGTTTATCATCTCCAACGCTTCAAGGTCTGGCAAAATCGAACACAATCAGTTTAATCCCCCAAAAAAAGAAGAAAAAAAGTTACAAGAGTCATAATCCTCCGTGATCAGATAGTGATCATGTTGTCTAATAGTATTCAAAAGGCTTGGAGGGTTTCTATCAATTCCATGGTAACGAACACACTGCGTTCAGGGGTACGCACGGCTCATAAACACTTCCGTCTCCAAATCTTCCATTAGCGACTTCATTCAAAACGGCGGCTAGACGTGGTGACTTCTCCTCCACAGGAACAGGATGGTACATGTGTTGATATCTCAGTTCTTCTACTGCAGGTGTTAGATGTCCGAAAAAAACTTACGAAATCATTACGTCATCACACACGTAAACAACTTTTACTAGTTCACTCACAAACATTGTTCTCCCCAATTTCCTCCGCAATTTCGATATTAGCTCCATCTATGTAGTAGTCCTTTTTTCAAGTCCAGTAAATTTAGTCTCTTTTGGTGACGTACCAACAGTGCCAAGCAATAGTCCACCGTTCAGACAAAACTTCATGTTCGACGTTCCACTAGCTTCTGTACCCGCTGTGCTGATGTGTTGACTGATATCGCTTGCAGGAACTAATAATTCAGCCAAAGACACCTATAAATTACCATCAGATGTACTTTCACATGTAAATCACCAAAAGAGAACCGACGGAATAATCCGGCAGGAAGAAAACTTCAAGATACTCATTAGTCTCCGGATCACTATTGATTACGACAGCGACGTTCACGATCAACCTAATCGTCTTCAGATAGAGTCAATCGAACGACAAGTATAATAATGAGGGAATTTGCGGACCAGCTTGGCAATGTAATCTAAATAGATGCTTGAGAATCACTGCAAGATGGTGTTTTGTCCTGAAATCTTACATCCAGGAGCGGCTTTGCCCGCAAAGAAAACTGCTCGAGGATTTACTTTCTTCCTTTCTTCTGGAGTCATAGCCTTCAACATTAAGTAACGCTGGGAATGTAGTGTGAGGAAGCAAATGTTGTGCATGCGAAAAATAAATATCCACATGGATAACTCCAAATATATTCAACGTTTGACGCTATGTATAATAGTAAGCATCTGATAAGATTCCACAAGGCCTAACAGGAACCAAACCTTGTACTCATGTAATCGCTGAATGAGAGTCATCAAGCTTGAGTAAATAAATCATGCTACCGTTAACGCACCTTGACATGGATATCGAACATCGCCCTAGTATTCACTTTAACGCCTAAAGTGGCTTCGACGTATTGGGCCAATCGCTCCTTGTTAGTTTGCTTCACGGCTGCCCATCTCCTTTGGAACTGGGGATCTTCTGCATAGTCCAACAAACCTTGGAGTTTGTACAAGTCCTTTAGCCAAACCGTTTTAGGAATTTTGAGCGTCTCGGTTATAAGGGAACTGAGACCAGGATTGCACTGGTCAAGCCATCTACGGGGCGTGACTGCAGAATGCGATTGCCTGTAAGACGGCGTGCGACCAAGTCCTCCTTATTTTGTACTTACCCCCGTTTGTAACATTGCCGAATCTAGAAACGGACGTTAGTGGCAGACATAAAATAGAACGTCCGCAAGGCATACTTGCTAATCCCAAAAAAGTCGACAAAGTCTTGGAAAATTGTCGTTCTTACGAGCTCTGAGTGTAACTATATGATCTGGATTATTAAGATGTCCTCGCCGAATATTGTTATACTAACCTCGGCCACGCCGTTGATTTTGCGGCTTCCTTTATATGTCGTTAATGATGTATATTGGTTATGCTGAGGAGATCCAACCTATGACAGCTAAATTTGCCATCCGAACCTGCTTGGGAAAGCCCTCTGGAAATAGCAGCCCGTTATCAATAGGACATATCACAGATAATAAAGTTACTACACCTTCAATCAAAGACATCCTCGCAAGCTTATCACGGTCACCTGGGAACTTCTTCTCGACAGCTAGCCCAAGATTGTCGGTTGCATTCAAGATTAAGGGGTGATTTGGCGAGCTTACCTTGTAGAAATGACCTTTGAACACATTGGATTATCTTGACCTGGAAACGCAGATATGGGTGTGTCACTCACAAATTCTATCAAGTAGTTAGATACGGCATTAGCGTCGACGAAAATGAACCCTCACAATATCATATATAATCTGTAAATGTCTTGGTAACAATTGTTCCAACAACGGAACAGACCATTTCTTGGGAAGAATTTAGAAATGCTGCAATTTTACAAAATTGGACTTCACCTCTAATGCTTCCTATTGGAAAACGAATGACATAAGTTCCTGAAAAACGACATTGATTCTTACCGGTAAAACAGTGTGGTTTGTGAAGAAGAAAGTATTGCGGACAATATCCCAAGCAGCATCCCAAGGAACCTCTTCCTCATCAACCAAAAGACGCATCAGTTCCGGTATAGCAAGAGTAGGGTGTGTCTAGAAACAAAGTCGTTATACAAGACAGCATCATTACGGAGAAAGACGGACGTCATTCAATTGGATCGCAGCATCTAGGTATGGGACATACATAAGAGATCAGACAATTGATTGATGGAAACTCACAATCCGGGAACGTGGAAATAGGGTTACCAATTTTTTTGAAGCGACGAAGAATGTCAGCTAATGATATTACGATAAAAGAAGTGTTGATATGTTGATATCGTTATGCATACCTAAGCTTGCAGCGGTCCAGAAGTATTGCTGTTTGAGTCGAAGTTCTTTGCCAACTGAATGAAGCACTTAACCTAAACACGAGAACAAAAGAGGTGAGAATACATACATGTGGTGTTGTCATTCGGATATAAAACCGCAGTGATGGCAGCAGCACTGTTGGATGCATCAACAGCCTCTTCATAGTTACCAGCTGCAGCAGTGACACAAGATTAATGATGCCTTGAAAATAGAACGAGAGTGGGCTAACCGTTGAAACTTTGGAGATCAAATCCTCTCTTTGGCTTACTCTCCCAAAGACGCAGATTATTGGTGTTCTTAGTGTCATAACCGGGAATCATGACATCATAAGCAACAGCTAATACCTCCTGGCCGCCACTCCATACAGCCCGACCATTTCCGATCCTTTCCGACTGACCGTAAAATCTAACCTCGTATCTGACGTCAAACCTTGGGAGTTCGAACGGATTGGAATTTTCCAGCCATGGATCGGGCGCTTCGAACTGACTTCCATCGGGTCCAATAAATTGTTGGAAGATGCCGTACTTGTACCGCAAACTATAACCCCAGACAGGGAGCTCTTGAGAAGACGAGGAATCCATATAACAGGCAGCAAGACGGCCAAGCCCACCCTATCAAGGGATACAGATCCGATTGAATGATATGAAGACGGCCACTTACATTTCCTAAGCCTGCGTCGCGTTCTTGATCCAAGACGTCTTCAAGATTGAAACCAAGCTGCTGAACGCCCTCTCTGTACTGATCTTTGAGCCCGAGATTCAGCAGAGCGTTGTCAAAAGTCCGGCCCATAAGGTCTAAGTCGATCAACTGATGGTAAGCATCTCCATGATTATCTGGATAGCAGAACTGGGAACTTGCATTCTATGCAGAGATAGTATGCGCGCTTTGGAGTCCTGCGAGTGTAGGTAGATTGTGTTTCGTTCCATTTTATCTGACACACAACATAAGCCTCAAAGTCCATCTAATAGTATGAAGTGACTTTACCAGAAGGTTATCTCGAATGGAAAGGGCGGAGGCTTGATAAGCGCCGAAATTATCTAGATTATAGGCTTGACGAGCCAAAGATGTTTGAACGTGATTGACAATAGATTTGGTGATGGACGGCACATCTTTGTAGCGGCATTCAA
This sequence comes from Sarcodon sp. MG97, assembly GCA_003313065.1. Taxonomy (NCBI): domain Eukaryota; kingdom Fungi; phylum Basidiomycota; class Agaricomycetes; order Thelephorales; family Thelephoraceae; genus Sarcodon; species Sarcodon sp. MG97. The sequence goes on from QGOD01001479.1 coordinate 6,825, forward strand.
CGATATCGAGAACTGAAGGGAACTGGCCTGCAAACTTACCGGCGTCAAGACCTCTCAAACCCGCTTTCCATACTTTTTCTTGGCCTCTAGGCCATTTCTCCTTTCCATCCTCATCAATTTCAGGAAGATAACCTACATAGCGTTCGTGAGAGATTGGAAGATTGCAGCATGCGAGGGATCATTAGATGATCACCGGTCAATGATCTGACATGCCTGCGAGGGCGTGCCTTTCCGATAGTGCTATGTACAAGAGAATAAGAGGGCGTCCACATTGATCGCAGAATGAGGAGTCAGACCTGGGGTCGATAGTGGAGGTCATTTGCAGGCTTTACGTCCGGTTTTTATCGAGGGTGTGTTGATGATGTCTGAGGTGCTCAGACAGGACTGATCATGGGGAAAGTAAGGTGAAGATGAAAACGATAAGATGGTGAAGCGTCCCAGTGGAGCACCGTCTGTCCTCCTACTTATGTACGAAACTGACAAAACTTAAAATCTTCACCTCCTCTTGATCCCATCACCTTCTCTCTTCTCTGTTCTTGATGTCGGTCCGGATCCCAGGTTTTTATATACTCTTGCGAACTGGTTTTCGTGCCCCTTTCTGCTTCTCAACTGTTCGTAAGTCTATTGCACACTGATTCAGGTTTCGTGTTAATATTCCCAAGGTCCTGTATCCCTTACACCCTCTAGTTACTCCTAGTTATGACGGGGCGAAGAACCGGGGATAATATAAATAGCCCTCGGTATCATAACGAGACTCCATCCAGCATCCTAGGCTCGCATTGGATTGGGTGCTGTGTCCTTCCCCTGAATGGGACGCACAAGGATATATCTTTCTAATGATTAGATGTCACACGTTGTGCAGAATCGACGTTAAGTGGGAGTCTTCTCCCACAGGCCATGGGGTTCCATCGTTGAATTAATAGTGCACGATCTTCGGCGCATCATATTCCAGTCTCAGCTACACAATGGCCTCTGATGTAAGTATATAAAAAAAAAAGCTCATATCCATAAAATTCAAGGATTCTCACCTGCAGTTTGTTAACGCATTTATCTATGTCCACGAACAGCCTTCGCAAACAACCGAGCTATTTGATATATTTTCAAAAGATGTCGGGGCTGGTTTCAAGACAACTTGCGCACGAGATAGAACTGTTCAGCTCACACATAGGTCCGTCACGAGTTGACCTGTGTAAATACCCGCGGGCAATGGCTAACTATCATCTAGAACGATGGTTGTACTCACGACAGGTAAGGTAATGGGTACAGGTACACTCGCAGGTGCATATAGCAGATTACTTACGAGTACAAACCTAGATACTTGTCAGTATCTACCCTTGACCAACAATCATAAACTGCTGATCCACTACCCGCCTTTACAACCATTTGTCTTCATCCTCGCTACGTTGATCCATCTAATCTTATCAACAGTGCTCACCACGACCCAATTGCCACTCGTGCCTCGATGTGCTGAAGATCACCAATCAATGAAGGCTTCCACCGGAACTTGTACATTCGGAACCAACAGTTTATTGATCAATAACGTATTGACATCCCAGGAAGGAATAGGTATCATAGACGACTGACCAGAAGCGGAAGCACCCGCTTTCGGTACCCGATGGTAACCCGCCGGATTGATCTATTCATACCTGCTGATAGAGGGCATGTGGTCTGTCATTTTGGGTGTTCCATGCAGCTTTACACTTGTATCAAGTCTATTGTGAATCATGAGACGTCAGAGAGGTGATAGATTGGTGACTAACTTGCCTTGGCTTTCAGAGGTATGTCATCCAGGCATGGTCACAGTAACCCGCTATGTTATCGACTTGGGCGCGGGTTATCTAAGTATACCCAACCTCAATTTGCTGCAGACAGTATCCGTGCAAGTGACCAACGCATATGTACCCATCTGCACTCGTAACCCATCTGAGCTGACCCGTACGAAACCCGCGTGTAATCACCTGTGGGAGACCCAGACGGCCATGTATGCCTAGTTGCCATGTACGTCTGTATAGTCTATACTGGCTGTGGTGGACCTCCTGACGTTTCGTGAGATGACTATCAAGCTCATCCTTATACATTGCTATGCTGTTCGACAAAGAGTGAGGGGTGGTAGGAATCGGAATGTCAGACCATGGGAAACGTCCAATCTATTGAACACATCTGTGGCTCACGGCTTGATTTGGACACTTTCAGCCACGTGCTACTCTGAGTCGAACTTCACCTTTGGACCTCGCTGCCTTCACCAATAAGGGAGGCACTGACTATGACACTCACACCGGTACAAAAAAGTGCCGTTGAGGAGATCATCAATGTTCTCGTCACAACTACTGGCCCTCGAGGGAAGCGTAGGGTTGCTGAAATGTTCATGGACCTTGTGAATAAAGATGATTGGCCAGAGTATTACGAGGTATTCGTGTTCTAGTCCATGTCTGTATTGTCTATAACTTAGAAGAATTATAGGTCATCCCAGATCCTAAATGTTTTAACGGCATACGCTCTGATCTCGCAAATGACATATACAAAGACCCTCAAAACCTTTATAACGACATTAAGCTCATTTTTCTAAACGCTTTGCACTATAATCAGGAGGACAGTCAGATCGCCAAGGACGCGAACACCCTTAAGGTATGCATCTCAATCTTGTATGTCTCGTAGTTAATCAGGCTTCAACTAAAGGGAGTATTCGAGAATGAGTGGAAACAAAGAACTGTGCTTCCCTCACCTCGGCGCCAGCCATCTGTTAACCACCGTCATATCACGCCAGACGTAGACATTGATGGCGGAAGTCCAGAGCCAGATGTCACAGACAACACGCGAGAAGCGCAGAGCGATGAGATTGTTAAACAACTGGAGAGAGGTTTACCCAGGTGGGAAGGTTTCGGCGACTCTGGATGGTCCGCAAACTTTGGAGAGGTCGGTAATTGGTCCTTATGGTTGTTTTAGTAACTAATAATTCTTTAACAGGATCGATTCCTGGAAATTCTGCAAGGAATCAAAGGATGTAAAGATCATATGTGAGTTGTTTATTCTCATCTCGATGGAACACGAGTTGATGCTGCCTCTTAGTGGCAACCTGATATCCGGAGTTCTTGATCTTATTCCAGAATCAGATACGAAGCAAACATTGCCCTTCCATGTTTGTGACAGGATTTTTTCTTGAAACATCATATCTAATTGTTTCGGACCAGCGTCCCATATCATTTAAATCCATCGAGGTAACGCCCTTCTAATCATGATCATTAGTTTCTGAAACTTGCTTCAGAGTCGAGTCTTGGCAAAACAGTATAATTCAACCTCAGAGTTTGATCGCGAAATGCACGAGTTCTTCTTAAAAGCACGGAGATGGTACGACCTTGGCAGTGACGAGTATGGGAATGTTCTACTTTTGCAGGTTCGGTCATTCAACCAAGCTTTTAACCCTGTTTTTTAACACTGTTATTACAGCGATTTTACCAAGCACTTACATCGTCTAATCCACCTGCTGGTCCGCCATACCAATCCACGTCAAATTGGGCTTCACTTCCTGCCGGACCCGGCACTGCGAAGCCTTTGAACGCCTCTGATAATGAAGGGTCGCGAGGCGTTACCACGTTCAGAGTCTCTACAAAAGACAGAAAATTCATTGACGAGGTAGTGTACAGAGGCTGGAGAATCCGTGTTGCGGATTGGCTTCATCTCAGCAATCCTGACGATCCGAGCAAGCCTATCGTTGGACAGGTATTCAAATGCTATTCTTCTGAGGAACCGTAAGTACGCTTCATATCGTCACATAAGCCATCGATTGATCCTCTACTCTAGCGCAAGAAGAGGTCAATTGGGGATAACTGTGTGCTGGTATTACCGACCAGAGCAGGTAAGTGGAATTTGAATGCTTTACCAGAATGTAGCAAGAATCGATGGAAATCCAGACAATACATCCTGCACATCGGCAGTTTTGGGAAGGGGAGGTGTTCAAGACCAGTGCGTCCGCCTTCATCCCCAAATAGCATAATATAATGTTACTCTAGGCCACTTCGCTGATCATCCACTGGACGATATCATCGAAAAGATTGCATGTCAATTTACAGCCCGCCATATCCGTGGCAGACCCAGACCACCTTTTTGGTATCCAGGCTTCCCGCTTTACGTGTGTGATTCTCGTTATAATGATCGCGAGCGCATATTCGTCAAAATTAAGAACTGGAACTCTTGTGTCCCGGAAGAAGTTCGCAAAAGTGCGGACTTCATGCCCATCTATCCATTCGAAACGAATGTCTTTCCGAGGAGGTTCCCCAGCCCCTTTTTGAGTGGCGGAAGAGGCACAGGCAGGATTGGTGAATCTGTCGAAAGAGGGGATGGGGACAAGTTTGAAGGAGGGGGCACGGGGCGAAAGAGGGTTCGGAGGACAGGGAATGCGGGTGCGGCTTCACAGACAGATTATTCCGGCCCAAGCAAAGGAGTATATGTTGGTCCACCTACGACAATGGCTGCTTCCACTACCTTTAGTGTTGCCATGAACACCCAGGTAGCTACGACAAACATACAACCATACCATTTACATCCCGCTACATTCCAACAGCAACAGCGATCCGTTTCTGCCCAACCGCGATTCAACGAGGACCGATCAATCTTGACCGCTGCGGGTGGGTTGACCGCACTTGGAGCTCAAAATGTCCTGATAGAGAGATTACCGCCGGAGACAGGTGAGTTATCTTGTAATTTTTTTGTGCAAACGCGAGGCTCAATATTGCCTATCATAGCAAAACACTTTGATCGAGATCCAGAGACGAATGAGGTGCTGTGGTTTTCAGCCCCGCCGGTTGACGTCGCTCCATCTGTGGCGCCACTTCGACATAGCTTTGCGTATATGCATTACTTGACGAAGAAGAGAAAGTTGGAAAAGGACGGAAACAGGGACGATGCTATGGATACTGATCAGTTTGAAGATGGCAGATCAGAACTACCAAGACGAAAGATGACTGCAACGGAAATACTGGAAAAAGTGCTTGCGGATGTAACATAGACTCGGCTTGCGACAAAGTATGATGCATTGACAAGCAATTATAGCCTTATCTGAACTTGGGATTTCTCAGACATTCGAGAAGAACACGGTGAGCGGCACCTTACACGACACCAACTCCTTACCAACTAGGCAACTCGATACTGAACTTTGATGGAGTCGACCCGTCGTGACTGGCGGGCCATCGTATACCATGAACATGTTGACGCAAGGCGTGAACTCCGGTTGTTGAGGTCATGAATCGCGCGCAGAGCGTGCAATCATGAAGGTGTGATCCTTCCCTTTTCCCATTGCCTTCAAATTACACGTTATACGCATCATCCAGCGTCGGCTTGTTGCACCTTGATATCTTTCTTTCTTGACTTTTGAACCAAATTTCAAAGGACAACTTCAGTCACCGTAAGGATTTTACACTGTTCGTCTTTGCGGACACACGTTACTAGCGGAGATGCAAGAGCAGCAGCTTTACTAAACTAAACCGAGCATTTGTTTATGCTCTTTACATAGTTCACCGGCAACTGATCACTTGTCTTGTGAGGGGTGGGATCCTGCCCTATCTTGAGGCTGGTATTATCGGATCAGTGCCCTGTTCTTCTCGCTGGAGGGTTTCCAAACCAGAGATAACGTATCAACGTAAGACAGTACAATAGTTAGTCCATCTGCGGAGGGATCCGAAAGAATCCCCTTATAACGTCCGACGTTTGCAATGATTTTAATCACCACGGTCCGACGTAAGGTTGTTCAAGAGTACAAATTAGTTATGGTGTTATCAGGATGATATGTCAGGAAGATTTGAAGGCCTGATCCTTGGTGATAGCAGAATAAACTTCGGAGCTATTGCTGATACTACGCAGCGTTTATCAAGTGAATGCCGGTGAGATTGACGCCATTACACGACATGCTTCTGATGCTTTATCAAGTCGGCGAGTCTGAATCTGCGCTGATTTTTCTTCGATCTAGGTTCAGGGGCTAGATGGCTTTGTTTTATTCCGGGAGCTGGCGCTCTCTACCTAGGTTAAATGTCAGGGTCTAGGGGCCACTTTGTTCGCACCAAGTACCCACTGATGCTGGGGTCACACCGGCCATCAAGTAAATAAATAAATCGAGGGTCGGCGATGAGGGAGTGACTGAAATTGAAGCGTACTTGAGGTTTGTCATAAAATGAACTAGTCTGTGCTGGTCTGGTATGTAGCCCGGAAATGTTCGTCTTTTATGTTTAGCAAGGCCAGTAGCGGGATAGACCATGTTCAAACAGGCCGCGTGAGTTTGGTAGCAGCATCTCGTGATGAATAGACACTTCGAGTCAACGCAATGTTGATGATGCTGAGGTATTCAACTCTCACCGGCTGCCAGTAGTATGCGTCTGAAATGACACGACCAGACTCGAGAGCTTTACGGTCGTTGGCTGATTATCTTAGCATTCCATGTTTGTTAAGTGGGCGGTTGTGCTAATCTTTGCAGACAAGTGTCAGAAGAATGAGTGGCTTGCCTAGTAGTTGCAAGTTTACCAACAGATTTAGAGGGGAGGAACAATCAAATCATTTTTTTTCCACGCTCAGCCTTCCCGCAATGAGAAAACGATGGTGCTACATTCAAGGATACTACGATACTACTTACCGCCCCTTACAATGCAGACGAAGATCTACTTGTTAATTTGCTATCAAGCAGTCTCGAAGTCACGTTCATGCGCGACATCTCACATCATTTGAACACATTATGCAACTGAGCTCTTGAATCGCCCTGAATACCACTACACAGCCAGTCGCTGAAATGGTGCCGAGGGTGATTTGGCCCTTTGTGAATCTAGTCTCAAGTAGAGCGTGAATCTAGGTCTTTGTTTAAGAAGAATTCAAGATGCTTTTGAAATGAGATAACGTTCGAAAATGAATACAAATGGAGAGTTATGACGTGATTGTCACCCGGTTGAATTCAGATGAAGCATGTGGCTGACGCGAGTTCACCCTGAGGCCCAACTTCGGCTCGGCATATGAGCATCTCCAGTTTACCCGCCGTGCAACTCCATTGCTACTCTTGGCTAGGCCCCTCTGCGGTACTGAGGACCTCTACACATCCTGCTCTTCACTCCCAAATAGCAACCTCGTTCTCTGGCTGGTCTCCTGCTTGACATCAAAATGCCCAACACTCCGGTTGACTCGGAGTTCCCCAGTCCTGATTCAGCTCGATGTCTGTTTATCAAGGATTGCATAATTTGCTTATTTATTCTCAAGTTTTTATAGGGTGGATTCCATCAGCTGAAGGCAAGTGGACGTGCATCGCCTGTATGGATCGCAAGGCACACACCAAAAAAAACGCAATCCGACATGAAAATTCAGCAGTTCACCGCAATGCAGTTAAATATCGCCAAGATGGACTGCACAATTCACCCCCTACAAATGACTCACATATGGAGCTAAATGATCGGTTGATCCCAGCACTTCGGATGGTACTTGATGATATGGCAAACTATGATGCAGGACTACACGATCATTCCAACAACTCTCACACTGATGAATCCTCTGACATATATGCAGGTGCATCACTTCTTTCACAGGCGCTGTTGACTTTTTTGGACGACTCAGACTATTCTGTCGATGATGATTCAGATGCACGATCTGAGGCAGAGAGGGAACGGCTGGCAAGGGAAGAAGAGCGACAGATGATAGATGACTCATTTCTGACTGATATTGGTGCGTTCTTGATCAGCATAG